>ML781982.1:624477-644279 GCA_009831015.1 Picea engelmannii
GAAAAAGAGAGAATTTCAGATAATAAGCCTCTTCGAGGGGGAAACCTCCTTTTACCCCACATAAATGTTCAAGTACAAGATGATTCCAAATGAAAATGTCTCCTTGGTATATATAGGAGACTAGGAGGTATAATTACAACTATGGAATAAAGCTGACATAAATAAAATAACATTAATAATGTAATATGCCCCAATTAAGGGGAAATGAGACAATATTAGGATTAACCTGCCCCTCCCCTTGAGACAAGTGTTGTCCACAACGCTTGAGTAATTCTGGATTCTTTTGTATAAAAGACTCATCTTCCCAAGTGGAATCTTCAACCGATATTTTCCTCCATTTAATGATATACTCTGAAATGGATCTATTCCTCAGCTGGCGAATTGTTGTGCCAGTGATGGCTTCAGGATCCAACATGATTTTTCCTTCCTCGTCAAGTTTTGGAAATATAGTTTGAAGTGGGATCTTGTCGCCTATAACCTTCTTTAAGCATGAAACATGGAAAACTGGGTGTACTCGTGAAGATGCAGGAAACTCCAATTTGTATGCCATAGTACCAATATTTTGCAACACCTTATGAAGGCCATAGTACTTTAATTTATTATTGTTATTGGCTTGCTTGAGGGACATCTGTTTGCATGGTTTTAGTATTAAAAACACCCAATCCCCTACTTCAAAAATTCTTTCACTACGATGTTGATCTTCTTGTTGTGTCATGCGATTTTGTGCCATGGTCAGGTTGTCCTTTAAGATTTGGAGAACTTGTTGTTGATGCTTGATGTGATCTTCCACTGCTTGAACCTTAGATTTTTCTTTTAGAGAAGAAGTGATGGAAGGAGGGTGGTATCCATAGAGTGCCATAAATGGTGTCATTTTTGTTGCAACATGAAAGGAAGTGTTATACCACCATTCTTCCAAGGGTAACCATTTGAACCATTGTGTTTGTTTATCAGATACAAAGAAACGAAGGTAGCCTTCTAGACATTTTTTCACTATCTCGGTTTGTCCATCAGATTGAGGATGATAGGATGATCTATGATCCAATTAAGTACCCAAACAAGAAAATAATTCTGTCCAAAAATGTCCAATGAACATGGGATCTCTGTCACTTACAATAATCTTTGGGCTACCATGTAGCTTTTGAATTGTCTCCATGAATGTGGTGGAAAATGTATTAGCTTTGAAGGGATGAGAGAGTGCACAAAAGTGTGCGTACTTGGTCAGTCTATCAACAATCACCATCATGACACTCTTTCTTTTAGACTTCGATAACCCTGTGATGAAATCCATGGAAACCTCCTCCCAACACTCACTTGGGATGGCTAATGGTTGTAAAAGACCTGGGGTCTTAATTGTTTCCACCTTATTTTGTTGGTAAACCAAACATTCTGCCACAAACCTTTGAACATCAATTTTAAGGCCATCCCAAAAAAAAACCTTCTTGACTCGATGGTAGGTTTTCAAAAATCCTGAGTTCCCTCCTACTAGAGAGGTGTGAAATTCCAATAGTACCTTCTGTTTGAGTTGGGAGTTCTTACATAAATATAAGCGATCTTTGTACCATAGTGAATTGCTATTCCATATAAATTTATTCTATGCATTAGAATCCTGCTGCAACCTTTGAATGAGAGTCCACACTTTTTCATCATTCTTCCATTCACCCCTTTCTTCTATTATCTAATCAAGTTGGATGAGTGAGATAGCACAGAGAAGGGCCTCAAAATCTTCATCCTTTCTTGAGAGTGCATCTACCACAACATTTTGCTTCCTCTTTTTATAGACGATTTCAAAATCATAACCCAATATCTTGGTTATCAATTTCTGTTGTTCTTTTGAAGATATTCTTTGTTCCAAGAAGTATTTAAGACTATCATGATCTGTTTTGACCTTGAAGTGCCTACCTATTAGGTAAGGATGTCATTTCTTCAATGCATGTAGTATTGCCATCATTTTCTTCTCATAAATGGGTTGTTGTAAGTCCTTTCCCTTGAGTGGTCAACTTTCAAAAGCCAGGGGCATTCTTTCTTGCATTAGGACAACACCAATTCCATTTGCCGAGGCATCACATTCCACAATAAAGGTTTTTGTGAACTCATGAGTGGTCAATATAGGAGCTTTTCACATCACCTCTTTAAGTTGTTCAAAATCTTTAGTTGCCTGTAGAGTCCATGAAAATGCATCCTTATTAGTTAGTGTCATTAAAGGTGTTGCTAATCTTCCATAGTGTCGAACAAATTTGTGGAAGTAACTTGTCAAACCCAGAAATCCTCTAAGATTATTCAATGTTTTGGGAATTGACCAGTCCATCATGGTCTTAATCTTGTTAGGGTCTACCTTGACACCTTCATGATATACAATATGACCCAAATACTCTACCTCCTTCACTCCAAAGAAACATTTGGATGGTTTGGCATATAGTTTTTGCTCCTTTAGTAGTTGTAGCACCTTGTCAACATGTTGCACATGATCCACCCAAGACTTGTTATAGATTAGTATATCATCAAAAAATACTAACACAAATTTTCAAAGGAAGGGCTTGAAAATGGAATTCATCAACCCTTGGAATGTGGAAGGTGCATTTGTAAGGCCAAAAGGCATGACCAAAAAGTCGTAATGGCCTTCATGAGTTTAGAATAGTGATCTTGTTGAGCTCTCTATAATCGGGACACATACGCCATGAGCTATATTTCTTGAATACCATTACCACTGGTGCAGAGGAAGAACTTTGGCTCGGCCTAATAATGCCAGCCTCTAACATTTCTTCAACCATGCACTCAATTTCACTCTTCTGGGAATAAGGGTATCTGTATGGACTGATGTTAGGAGGAACAATCCTAGGAATTAGGTGAATTTCATGATCATTATTTCGAATGGGTGGAATACCTTTGGGAATATATTCAAATACCTTGGAATGCTTATCAATGATCCCTTGGAGATCTTCAGGAATAGATGGCTTAGATGTTTGAACATCTAGTGAGAATAGTTGTGCAATAACGCCTTGATTACCCTTTTTCAATAATTGTGTCATGCCATTAGAGATTATCACCTTACGAGATTTCCCTGTGATACCTCTTAACTCAATTTATTTTCCTTCCAATGAAAATTTCGTGAAAAGTTCTTGAAAATTAAAATCCACTGTTCCTAATGATTGTAACCAATGGATTCCTAGTACAAAATTAGCACCACCCATGGGTATAGCAATCATTTGACTATTCATTACATATTCCCCCATAGTAAGATTGATATTATTGCATTTTCCTGAGAAATTGATAGTTCCTCCATCTACAATCATTACTTGAAACTCTAGTGCTGGATATACAAAGCAATTGAGGCTTTGACTAATTTATAGTGAATTAAATTATGAGTACTGCAAGAATCAATTAGCACTATTACCTTTTTATTTTTTATGTATCCTTCGATCTTGAGGGTTTGAGGAGTACTAATTCTAGCCAATGGATTACACGATATCATGAGAGTCAACTCTTCAGACGAAATTGCTTCTACATTTTCATCTTGAGATGGTTCTTGTTCTTGTTCTTATTCCTCTTCACAATCTATGTAGAATAATTTCTTCTCACCACACTTATGTCCCTTACTATACTTGTTGTCACAATTANTAGTAGCCATAGCCATATTTTTACTTTCAACATTTCTTTCCACCCTAAATGCATTCTCCAATGATTTGGGTTCCCAAAGGAAAACCTCATGTTGAATGTTATCTCTTAAAGTTCCTATGAATACATCAATCAAGTGCTCATCTAGAATATTTGTTACCTTTATATTCAATCTTTGGAAGTTCTCAATGTGCTCTGTAACTAAACCCTTTTGCTTGATATTTATCAATTGGCTAAAGAAGGTATTTCTCCTTGTATCCTCATAGTGTGCTATCATTTCTTCTGTGAAAATTGTCCAAGTGAAAAGCGATTTGTGAGAACAAAGCCATATATACCATACAAATTAATTGGGTTATAAATAAAAAGAAGCAATTCATACCTTTTGTGTATGTGGCACATTATGTAGATCAAAGAATTTCTCCATCTGAAGTATCCATGTGATAAGGTCCTTGCCATCAAACTTCCTCATATCGATCTTAGGAACATGGTTGGTCTTCAACCCAAGGTTAGAGTTTCTCCATTCTTGATTCACCTTCCTTGTGTCCTCATCATGAATTTCATGGGATGAATTTTCAATTTCAGGTGTCCTCTCTGTTACGAAATTTTTCAATACTTCCATGATCTCCCCTTTTAAAGCGTCCATATTAGTATTTATTGCCTCAAACTTAGCTTCTGTTGAATCCATCATATCTTGTAGTTCATCTTTTTTTATTGTCTTCTTTTGTAAATCATTTATGTCCCTACGTATTTATTCACCTTCATCAAGATTCCAAGTAGGATTGTCTGGAGGCTTATTTGGTGTGGAATTTCCCTTTTTGGGTGGCATGCTGGCCAAGTATCACTTTTGAACCTTGATTTTGAGGTGGTTCTGCTAGACAATCTTTATTCTATTGTATCTCCAATGTTTCGGCCCTCTTGGGTATGGAACTTTATTTTTTGTAGTTCTCTGATATTTCTTCTCTGCAATGCCACAAGTCTGATCAAAATTGGATGTGCCAATTGGAATTTATGGTAACTTCCCCACAACTTGTTGATTTTTGGCCTTTCTAGGAGATCTCACTTGTATAGAATGCCCCACACTAAATAATTGATATAAAATTCTGAAACATGTACCAGAAATACAATAGACTATCAACTATCCAATGAAACTAGTCTCACTCAATTTCTATACTCTAGGAAGAAGTTATGATTGTTTTACCTGCAACACCTTCTTAAGACTAGTCAATAGGACTAATTAGATAACCTATCTTCCACAAGGTGTATCTACAAATGTAAGATGACCCGGAAGCTGAAATTGTTACCATAGATACCTTGCTAATTTATGTGAATATCCTCTAGATTTCAGGGTTTGAAACATTATAGAAGAAGTTTTATGGTGAAAATTTTGTAATGAATCAGTTCAAGATGATTCCATAACCCTATCTTACATAGGTTGTATCTCCAAAAGTATAAGGCCTCAGGAGATGAAATTTTAACCCAACATACCTTGGTCTGTTTAATAAATATCCTCCAAGTCTTTCCTTATGAAACATTGTATAAAAAAAGTTATAGCTAAAATTCCAAGGTGTCTCAGATGCAACAGAGAAACCCCAAGACCTTGAGCTCTGATACCATATGTTAAGAACCAAATATCAATATAGAATAGAAAAACCTCAGAATAAGTACTCAACACCTTGAAAAAGAGAGAATTTAAGATAATAAACCTCTTTGAGGGGGAAACCTCCTTTTACCACACATAAATGTTCAAGTACAAGATGATTCCAAATGAAAATGTCTCCTTGGTATATATAGGAGATTAGGAGGTATAATTACAACTAATGGAATAAATCCGACATAAATAAAATAACATTACTAATGTAATATTCCCCAATTAAGGGGTAATGAGCCAATATTAGGGCTTAACAGAATGAAGTAAGGAAAAGAAAACCATTGAAAAAGAATATCAAGGAAGACAAAGCAACAAAGAAAATAGGTCATGGGCAACTCAACAAGAGGAGGAATACACCAACGGGTGCTTTGGAGAACCTCGCAGAAAAGAAGGAAGAACTAGTTGCAAAAGCCCTTAAAATGTGGTTCATGTGGACCTAGGGTTTTGACATCTAGGGTTTTGACACCTAGAATTTGATCTAAGGTTGTCCAGGATTCATGTAATGTATAAATAAAGGTATAAAAGAGTTGAGAGGGTTGGTATTTGGTTGTTGTTCGTTAGTTATTGTTTATCATTGGTTGTCAATGTTGAGAGAGAGAAGTGTTTTGTTGTAAGAGTATGTATATTCTAGATCTTCAGCTCGGTGCAAAGATCAACCCTGCAGCTTGGTGTGTAGGGAGGGGAGATAAAGAGAGAGAAGAATCTACAGCTAAGTGCACAGATAGAACTGTATGTTTTCATCTAATATATCAATAAACACATTTTTGTGGACATATCCCTAGGGAGAGGGTGAACCACGTAAATATTATTGTTCTTTGTGGCTGATGTTGTGTTAATTTCTATCTGTTATACTATTATTGCATTATTGTTTGCATATTAAAGATAAGAGGTATAAGATAATTTTGAAAAGCTAAGTATAAGAATGTTAAATAATATCTAGGTTACATTGCATTGTTGTTCTGGAATCACTTTGCATTTCCATTGGTTGTAGATACCTGTGTCCTGCAACCCCCCTATTGCTACATTAGGTGAGACTTCATCTTCTTTGCAGGTGTTGTCAAAAGGGCTAATAGTTAGGGTTTGTTGGTGCATTGTTTGAGTTTAACCTTGGGTCTTCCCCTGTGCCAAAAAATGGTTCTGTTGTGGGGAACATGATCTTCTTGAGGGAACGTCAAGGTGGTTTCCATCGAAGACAAAAATTCAGAATAGGATAAAATAACAAGAAAGGAACTTTGTCATACCTTAGAACAAGAACCCTAGAATTAGTATAGAATATTGGTTGTGGAAGTATATCTTTACGGATGTGCACAAAATTTTATTTATAGGAGTTCATAAGGAGTTATACGAGTGGCTAGCCAGACTAGAAGACACACAATTTGAAATCAAATCTAGACCACCTATGGTTTGGACAATGACGTTGATCAAGAAGGTCAAGAGATTTGATAAAGTTTTGTCTAGAGCAGTAGATCTCTGGTTTGATAGCACTATTGGAGGGTACATTACTAAGTTTTCTATTGACAAAGTGGAATCATACAATCAAGTAGAGAGTATTTCTTCAAGGGACCTAGAGGAAAGTTTCTACACTTCTTGAAGTTAAAGATTAAGATTCTATTGCATGAGAAGAATATATTGAAGATACAGTAATCAGTCTAATTTTAAATCTAATCTTCAATAATTCAGATAGTGATAGTGACACAGAGGCTAGACACACGTGCAGTGGGAGATCGTTAAGAGAGGTTCATCTTGAAAGCTTGTTTAAGAAGAATTATGGAGACAAGGGATTTTATAATGGAGAAGAAGCAGAGCTAGCAAACAAAGAGTATTCAAAGTCCACAAGGGCAGAGGAAGTAGAGACTAAAGAGCTTCTCCAAGGAGAACCAGAAACGTCAGGTACTGAGCCTACTTTTGAAGTAAGAATTATTACTTCTCATGTTGTTTTATCAGCATTAAGTAGCCAGAGTAACCAGAGTAATCAAAGCACTCAGAGCTCTGTTATGATCATTTTAGTACATACTCAGTCAATAAACCAAGGAAATTCCATGGAAAATGAAATGAGTCTACCTATTTTTAGAGGAGATGGATCTGAAGATCCTAACCAACACTGGTTTTGATGCGAAGTTGTATGGAGCATTAAGCAAGTCACTGATGAAGCTGTTAAGAGAGCTCAGTTTAGTACTACCTTGAGGGACCTCACCCTTAGATAGTACATGAAGTTTGTTACAGGCTCTGTACAACCTAAATCGTTGAGTGACATTAAGACTGCATTGAGTGCAGAATTCAAGAAGCCTAATTCATAGTCATGATTCATTACAAAGTTGGAGGAAATCAAGCAGAAGGTGACTGAACCTGTTTGGGAGTTTGATCAGAGGTTTAAGACCTTGATAGGCCATTTAAGTTTTTAGATCCCAGATGAACAACATAAAGAATGGTTCATCATTTCCCTCCTGCCACACATCAGAGTTCCTCTAATGAAATGGAAGGTCACTTTGCACACTGAAGCATTAGAGATCTCCATGAAACTAGAAGCAACCCATGTAGGAGAATCCAGATGAGGTATGAGCCATATTTTGAATCAATTGAATAGTTTATGTTTACAGGTTGAAGACATGAAGAAGGAAAAAGGAAAAGAGAAAAGAGAAGATATATGGTGTATCAGATGTAAAGAAGAGGGCGATGACAAAGAGAACTGTCCTTTATTTAATGAATACTTGGCCTCTAGAGCCCGTAACCCCTTGAAGAAGGCTACTTTACCATGGTGTGAAGTATGTAGAAATAGACACCCATCAATGTTTATTGCAAATTCTGTAAATATGTGGGGCATGATGAGAAGGAATGTAGGGATTATGACCTCATGCATGAAAGGTCAAGGGATACATATAGAATTCAAGGAGAATTATAGTCAGAAATAAATATTGCATGGTTCAATTACCCAGGAAGAGGAAACTTCAACCCTTATGGTGGATTCAAAGGAAGAGGAAAAGGAGGAGGAATGGGTCTAGGTTGAGGTTAGATCATTTTCTATAATTGTGCCCAACCATGTCATTTGGCAAGGGATTGTCAGAACCCTTGTATTACTTTCAGCTATTGTAACTCATTTGATCATGTCATTGAAGACTGTCCAATATTATTAGCTAAACTTCAGGAAAGACGAGGTGGAAATCAATAAGTACAACTCATATCAGTTGAACCTCATAGTGAGGATCCCCAAGTCATTTTGAATACTAGAGTAGGCATTGTTACAGGAAAGGAATGGGTGAATCCAAAAAATACTACAGATGGATTAGGGATAAGAAGAGATGCACAAAAGACCCAATTGTTTGATCCAAGGAAAGAAAAGCATACCTTTGAAGAATCAAGAAGATAATTTGTGGGAGAACATGCTTCTTCATATAGGGCACAACTAGAATTAAGGGAATGTGAAATGCCTCCATCATTTGATCAGTCTGTCCTAGTTAGAAAAGGAAAAGAGGTAAGGAATCTTATGGACTTCATGTATACTTGCATTAATTTGATTAAATATGAAAGAGTTTTGCATGAGCTACAACACCTAATAGGAAAGTATGAAATTGGGAGAATAGATCCTTTGCTGAGTAGATTTGTGAATCAAGTATCTAGAAAAAGGAGGATAGGCAAGGAACTACACCTTAGTTCTCAGATTGGAGACTATGACATACTAGACTATGTGGTCCTCGACTAGGGATCAAAAGTAAATGTCATGACAAAGAATACTTGGGCATTGATGGGAAAACCTAAGTTTATTTACTCCCCTATCAGACTCGGGATGGCTAATGAGTAGGTAGTGAACCCCTTTGGAAGATTAGAGCATGTCCCTATGGACATCTATGGAGTAAGGACATTTGCAGATTTCGAAGTGATTGAGATTGTGGATGATAGCTTCCCCTACCCAAGATTGTTAGGAGTTGATTTGGATTTTAAAAATTTGACTGTTGTTTACCTAAAAAAGAGAAGAACGAAATTTGAAGGTGATGGCCTTAGGGTCATTTCACATCTTGATCCTAATGAAGGTCACAGATACACAGAACCGGTAAGAAAAGAAGATTGTGCCTATGAGTTAGAGAACATCTATAAACTGACAATAGGAAAATATGATTATATTAATCCTACAACAGATGGAAATCTAAGTTGGCAAAGTGAAAGAGCATGCTCATCAGATTCAGAAGAAGCATTGGAAAATTGGCAGAATAGAATGTATGAAGTCTCTACATGGAGGTGTGCTAGATTGACCAAGACAGTTCACCAGATTGGCACAGAAGTAAGTAATCTTCCTACATTTGATGGCTTGAATAATTTAGAGACATTTGTATGTGAATTTGAAGGAATTGTACTAGTACAACAAAGGTTGTTAGCACTAGATGAAGCCTTGAAATCAACATCAACTAGATGGTGGGAAATACATAAGAAGAACATCGTGGAGTGGGTACAGTGTCGCACCTTGATGACAATTTTATTTTCATATCATTATAAGGGTTGTGAAGTTTGATACACAAGTCATATTTGTCCTAAGAACCATGTGTGAAGTTATGAGGAAGCCTAGAGAAGAATTCCTAAAGAAAAGTGGGTACATAAGTTCATTAATACCTTGGATAATATGCCTATCAACTGGTATCTCCAAGAAGAACTGTGCTTAGTAACTTCAGATTGGTATGATATGACCTAGAACTTTATAGCTACGTTCCTATTTGAAATTTAATACCCTACAGTAGATCTAGCTTTAAAAATTGTAAGACAAAAGGTCTTTGAGTAGGAACCTAACCCCCCTCTTGACCAAGAAGAAGATGAAAGGACTACGCCTCTTCAACAGTTACAAGGTTGTTATAATATTAATGTTGTTGAGGATGATGACCCTAGGGATGTAAACATTGAAGAAACTAAAGGGCAGAGAGACATAGAAGGGCCAGGGATCGAATTACCTTTTATTGGGTAGCCTATTAAAATTAAGAAGGTTAATATTGGAACAGAGAAAGCACCTAAGTTGGAAAATGTTGGAGACTATTGGGATGATGATACTATTAGTAAGATTACATAACTATTGCATGAGTACTAGGACTTGTTTCCAACCAAGTTCATAGACATGAAGGGCATAAAAGGACCTATGGGAGAAATGAAGATTCATTTGAAACCAGATGCAAGGCCTATCAAGCAGAGACCTTACATATTGAATCCCAAGTACAAGTAGAAAGTTAAGACTGAATTAGATAGAATGTTGGAAGCAAGAATCATAGAACCAGTTCAAGAATCTGAATGGATTAGCCCTATGGTGGTACAAGATAAGAAGTGAGGAGAAATCAGAATTTGTGTAGATCTAAGGAAACTAAATGATGCATGTATACATGATCAATTTCCTACACATTTTACTTATGAGGTTCTAGATAATGTAAGAGGACAGGAAGTCTATTCATTAAAGATGGATTTTCAGGCTATCACCAGATCAGAATTGCTAAGGAAGACAGACATAAGACCACATTTGCAACAAAATGGGGCTCTTTTCAATAAAATTTGATGCCTTTTGGGTTAAATAATGCACCAACCATCTTTTTCATGGTGGTGTTCGAAGCATTTGAGCAGTTTTTACACAACTATTTGGAAGCATACTTTTATGATTGGACTGTTTTTAGCCTATTGAAAAATCATATTGAATGTTTGAGATTAATGTTAGATAAGTGAAGGAAATGTTAGAATTCCTAGAACATGGAGAAGTGTATTTTCTTTTCACCTTTTGGGGTGTTGCTATGACACTTTGTGTGTAAGCAGGGGTTGTCGGTAGATCCTTCCAATATTTCTATCATTGTTGATCTACCTCCCCCTACTTTAGTTAGACAGTTGCGCACTGCATTGGGACACACTGGATACTACATAAAGTTCATTAATGGCTATGCACAGATAACAACACCTATGGAGAATCTATTAAAGAAATATAGTAAATTTCAATGGACAAAGGAGTGCCAACAGAGCTTTGACACACTAAAGAAGAAAATGGTCACTGCACCTATTTTGGTTTATTCAGATTGGAGTAAGGAATTATATGTTCATGTAAATGCTTCATCCATTTCATTAGGAGCAGTTTTAGCACATCCAGATGTAGGATAGATTGACCACCCTATATCCTTTGCTAGTAGAAAGATTTCTACATCTAAAATAAATTATACTAAAACTGAAAGAGAAGGCTTAGCTATGGTATATGTGCTACATAAATTTAGACACTACTTGTTGGGAGGACACTTTAAAATGTTTATTGATCATTCTGCATTGAAGTACTTAGTCAACAAGGTAGTGTTAGGGGGAAGAATATGCATATGGCTATTATTAGTCCAGGAATATGATTTTGAGATTGTGGTCAAGATAGGGAGAATGAATAAGGGACTTGACCAGTTATGTAGGTTATAAAATGGAGAATAACCTACCAATTTGGATGATACACTACCAGATTCATAGTTGTTGGCCATCGAGTAAGTTGATGATCACTTCGCTGAGATAGTCCAGTTCTTGTCCATAGGAATGGAACCTCATTAATATATAGTCATTGAGAAGACATAGTTGGTAGTCTGCGCTGCATATTTTCAACTTATAGCTAGACAATTATATAAGATGGGACTAGATGAGATTTTCGGGGGATGCGTTATGGAGGTAGAAAGACCATTGATTCTAGTAGAAGCACATGAAGGCATCACAAGAGGAAATTATGTAGGGAAAGCAACAACACAAAAGGTTCTCAGAGCTAGCCTCTGGTGGCCCACTTTACATAAGGATGCTAAGGAATACTACAGAGCCTGTGATGTATACCAAAGGATAGGGAAGCCTTCTAGACAAGATGAAATGCACTTGTCACCTCGGCTAACTTTACAAGTGTTAAGCCCTAATATTGGTTCATTACCCCTTAATTGGGGTATATTATATTAGTAATGTTATTTTATTTATGTCTGCTTTAGGCCATTAGTTGTAATTATACCTTCTAGTCTCTTATATATACCAAGGAGACATTTTTATTTTGAATCATCTTGTACTTGAACATTTAAGTGGGGTAAAAGGAGGTTGCCCCCTCGAAGAGACTTATTATCTGAAATTATCTCTTTTTCAAGGCGTTGAGTACCTTTTCTATTTTTTTTCATGCTATATTGATATTTGGTTCTTAACATATGGTATTAGAGTTCAAGGTCTTGGGGTTTCGCTGCTACCTCTGAGACACCTTGGAATTTTCGCTATAAATTTTTTTCTACAATGTTTCAGAAGGAACGACTTCAAGGATATTTAGTAGAGGGATCAAGGTATGCTGGGTTAAAATTTACACTCTTGAGGCCTTATAATTTCAGATATAAAGCCTGTACAAGGTAGGGTTCTGGAATCATCTTGAACTGAGTCATTGCGAAATTTTCGCTATAAAAAACTTTCTGTAACATTTCAGACCTTGAAATATGGAGGATATTCACAGAAATTAGTAAGGTATATGTGGTAAAACGTTTAGCTTTTGGGTCATCTTAAATTTGTATATACACCCTGTGTAACATAGGGTATCTGACTAGTCCTATCAACTAGTCTCAAGAAGGTGTTCCAGGTAAAACAATCATAACGTCTTCCTAAAGTATCCAAATTGAGTGGGATTGGTTTCATTGGATCGTGGACAATTTGTAGTATTTATGGTACGAGTTTCATAATTTTATATCAATTATTTTGTGTGGGGCATGCTATACAAGTGAGATCTCCTGGAAAGGCCAAAAATCAACAAGTTGTGGGGAAGTTACCATAAATTCCACTTGGCACATCCAATTTTTATTAGACCTGTGGCATTGCAGAGAATAAATATCAGAGAACTACATAAAATAAAGTTTCATACCCAGAAGGGTCGAAACTTGCGAGATACAATAGAAGAAATATTGTCTAGTAGAACCACCTCAAAATCATGGTTCAAAAGTGATACTTGGCCAACATGCCACCCAAAAAGGGAAATTCTACACCAAATAAGCCTCCAGACAATCCTACTTGGACTCTTAATGAAGGTGAAGAAATGCGTAGGGACACAAATGATTTACAAAAGAATATAGTAACAAAAGATGAACTACAAGAGATGGAAGCTAAGTTGGAGGCAAAGATGGATGGTTTAAAAGAGGAGATCATGGAATTATTGAAAAATTTCGTAACAGTGAAGACACTTGAAAGTGAAAATGCATCCCATGAAATTCATGATGAGGACATAAGGAAGGTGAATGAATATGATGAAGTTTGATGGTAAGGACCCAATCACATGGATACTTCAGATGGAGAAATTCTTTCATCTACATAATGTGCCAAATACACAAAAGGTACAAATTGCTTCTTTATATTTAGAACCTAATCAATTTGTATGGTATCGATGGCCTTGTTCTCACAAATCACTCGTCACTTGGACAATTTTCAAAGAAGAAATGATATCACACTCCGAGGATACAAGAAGCAATACCTTCTTTAGCCAATTGATAAATCTGAAGCAAAAGTGTTCAGTTACTGAGCACATTGAGAACTTCCAAAGATTGAATATAAATGTAACCGATATTCCAGATGAGCACTTGATTGATGTATTCATAGGAACTTTAAAGGATAACATTCAACATGAGGTTTTCCTTTGGGAACCCAAATCATTGGAGATTGCATTTAAGGTGGTAAGAAATGTTGAGAGTAAAAATATGGCTATGGCTACTAGAAGGACCAATCCTAACATCTATAGAGAGAACAATGCTCCTTCCTCTAAAACACCTCAACAATTGGAGGAAAGAAAAGAAAAAGGTTTATGCTTTAATTGTGACAACAAGTACAATAAGGGACTTAAGTGTGTTGAGAAGAAATTATTCTACATATATTGTGAAGAGGAATAGGAAGAATAACAAGAACAAGAACCATCTCAAGATGAAAACGTAGAAGCAATTTCATATGAAGAGTTGACTCCCACAATATTGTGTATGTAATGTCCCCACTTTTGGACATCATCACAGGGCAGAGACTTATGATGACCAGAGTAGCCACATGGATGTTATAGCGAGTACAGGGGTATTTGAGAGGCATTGTGGGGTCCAGTTGGCATTTATCATCATATTCCATCATTATGAGCCATTCTGCACAGGTTGGATTTGGTTTCGTTCCAGTCCGACGATTTCCATGATTTTGACTATTTTGAGCTATAAGTTAATTAAAATCACTGAAGAGGGTATTTTGGGCACATTACTTGGAGGAACCTCTCAGTGTAATAGCTCATTGGAATCGGGAGGATCAACACTACAGGATGGGATGGCTAGAAGTGACTTTCAGTGGCCAGGGAATCCACAAGGAGAGATAAGGAGATTTTCAGAGGTAAAAAGGTTAATTAACTAATTAAAGTGATTTAATTAATTAATTAAATATTAATAAAATGAAAGTCACTTTGGAGGGACAAGGTGAGCTAAAAAGTATAAAAGGAAGGCAAGGGCCTCCACTCATCATTCATGTATGATCTTATTTTGATTTCTGGCTTATAGCTAGTGAGCCCAATATTGGGGGTTTTGATGGTTTTGACATAACAAACCCTAGAGGATGATTCGATGGTGAAAGATTCCACCTATCTTGTCCCAAGCTTGGTCTCGGAGATACAATACTCTCCCACACCATTATAGTTCTAGATCTACTCAGTTGCAGGAGGACTCTACATCAATTTCATGTGCAGATAGAGAGAGGGTGCACCAGTTGAGGGATTCCAGCAAGAGGAGTGCACCATCTTTGGAGAGAGATTCATTGTAGGAGATTGGCAGGGCTGTTGAGGATTCTGTCACTTGGGTTTTGATTGCAGGGCCTTGGACATCAGATCTAGTGCTTTCTGAGACAGTTTTATGGCTCAGATTATTTATTGAGCAGTGGGGCGAATTGAAGAGAAGGAGGGTGTTTTTGAGATCCAGATCTAGTTCGTTTGGAGGGGTTACACTTCAGATATGACCCTGAGACTTTACCTAGTGACTTGTAGTGTCCCAATATATATTTCTGGAGAGTTTCAGAGCATTTGGAGGCCTCCTTCGGCAGGGCCGAATTATCTAGGGTTTCAGTCATCCAGTGGGGGGCACCATTCAGTGGGGGATTTCAGATCTACAGAGATTGAGAGGGATCTTGGAGATTCGGTCACCTAGGTTGTTCTTACCATCACCCGATCTATCAATTGGCATATTTATTAGGGTGATTGGACACTTTTGGCAGCAGGGCCAAATTATCTAGGGTTTTAGTCATCCAGTGGGGTGCACCATTCAACGGGGAATTTCAGATCTACAGAGATTGAGAGGGATCTTGGATATTCAGTCACCTGGGTTTTTCTTACCATCACCCGATCTATCAGTTGGCATATTTATTAGGGTGATTGGACACTTTTGGAAGCATGGCCGAGTTATTGAGGGTTTCAGCCTTCTATTGGAGTGTGACATTCTTCAACTGGAGAGTTTGGCATTCAGATCTGCTTATATTGATCTTCATTTCTTATTCAGCCTTTGGAGGCATCGTTTGTATTAGCTGGAGTATTTTGTAGCAGCTCTTATCTATTGTCTATCTTCTTGGCCATTTGTTGAGCATTCCAGATCGGCATCTTCATTGTAGCAGGCTTCTCTATTTTATGAATAAAGAAGAATTGAGATGTTTTGGCTTATCTATCTTATTGCACATGGTTGAGGTATGTTCCATGGTTATCTCTTTCTGTTATTTGTTGCATACACACATATAAACACATCTAAAAGGTAGATCAACAAAGTGTTTGACGAAATACCTCACTCAGAAAATGTTTTAAAAAGACACCAAAACAGTGATGATCCTTGCATAATGGCTTGGGATCATTACAGTGGTATCAGAGCTTAAATTCCTGCCAACTAATGGGGATTAGCAAAGTTACAATAAGATGGATATTCTTATGAGGATTGAGGAGTGTGAAAGGGAATATAAAACCATCAATAATTTCAAAGGTCTCATAACATTCCAATGGTTCCTATCCTATAAAAATCCTAGTTGGAGCAAAAAGAAGATTGCAGGTGGGCTCAAGGAAATTGAGGAAATTAGAGAAGCCTTTGGGTGGAATACCACGCCCACTAGGAGGGAAAAACAGAGCCCGACAACTAGTAGGAGCACGCAACGTTGCTATAGTTGCAAGGTGCCTTGGGAACCTGATCATAGGTGTAGGGGTAAGGGTAAGAAGCATATTGTTGAGGTACGAGAGGACAGTGATGATGAGGCATGTGAGGATGGATCGATTGAGGCTTATCTGGGGTAGTCCGATGATGATAGTGATTCTTGCACAGAGGCTAGTGATAGTGACTCTACCTCAAAGGATAGTGATGATGACTCTTGCACAGAGGCTAGTGGTGCTTGCACGCTTGAGGAGGAGGATGGCCCTTGTGTAGTGGATAGGCAGTTGGATGGACAGGACAATAGCACCAGTGTCTCAGCAGACACATCACATACCATTAATGACCTTACACCTCAACAGAGTAGTGACACTAGTGAGGAGTCACACATGGTAGCTCCTAGAGATGATGAGCTTCCTATGGGGGCCGTGATACATCTATCACCTGTTCAGACACCCATGATAACCACGTTACATGAGGAGATCAGTGACACGTCAGATATGATGGATGAGTCTAGTGTGAGGGATGCATACCATGGACAGGTAGACCCACAGATTCAGGAGGAGGTACAGGACGTACATGCAGTTGACCCCACACATACAGGTCAGTCAGAGGAGATGGAGTCACAGCTATTGGAGACTCCAGTGGTTAAGCAGATTGTAGAGGTTGACAGGTGGATGGAGCACTTACTTCCAGGATCATATTGCATGGATGAGGATGCACTCTTTAGTATTCAGGATGATCATAGCACGTGTCTGGATACATCCATATGGGATCCAAGTGCAGATGATAGTAGCAGGTTGAGTGCACAGGAGGATATGGCTGCTCATACAGGATACAGTGTGATTCAGGGGAAGATAGCACCTAGTGATGGGGTGCAGTGGCATACAGGAGTACTCAACGGCATAGTAGAAAGTGTACAGTTCATCACGTCATCTCATGCAAAGGGTGTTTTTGGGGATTCTAGAGTTGGCACTAGTAGGACTAACATTAGCAATGAGGGGTCTGAGATGGCACCTCAGTATGACCATGATCAAGAGTCACATCACTTAGCAGTACAATTGGGAGTTAGTGAGGCTATGATCAGGGAAACCACTAGACGTATTGATGACATGCATGCAGTGATGGAAGATTACGGTTGGAGAGCATCAGTGGCATAGGTTAGCTCAGATGGAGGATTTTCCATGGATGATTTTCACACTCTCCGGGAGAGAGTATATGTGATGAGGACTGACTACCAGCAGTTGTTGATAGACAGGGATTATCTACTAAGGGTTGGTGAGATGTATCAGTCAGACACATTGACAGAGGATGTTGATGATCTAGCAGAGGAGCACCAGTCGATGGGGGCCACTTCCATTTGTGTCTTGCGAGTGGTTGATCTCCATATAGACATTGATCCAGTTGTACGCCCAGGATCTGTGATGCAACATGAGTTTGCGGGAGATGACATGAGTATTCCAGAGCATACCCTGATGAGTGATAGCTCACAGAGAGATTCTGAGGTGTATGGTGGCATTCAGAGGGGTATAGTGCCTTGCAGGGAGGAGACACACTCAGGGGAGTATGTAGATGTCACTCCTCTGTAGCAACACATAGTTGTGGGAGATCACCTTCACCATTTCAGCAGTTGCATGGTAGATGAGAGATGGAGGTCGGTTGACCAGCAGTCAGAGGGGTTATGTCTAGTTGTATTGGATGGTTGGGACTCGGTGATGACCACAGGAGAGAGGTTATCATGGATACTGATGGACGAGCTTCTGGTCGAATCCTTGGGATTGACCAAAGCATGTGACGCCTTTCAATCCTACAATCAGCTACAGATGTTTCTATTAGCCCATCTTGACACTTTTATCATAGACAACAGCATAAGGAGGGATAGGTCATGGCTAAGGGCATGGAGAGTGAGTAGGCTGAGACTTTATGATAGGAGTACTTTTACGGCATACAACAGGTCAGAGGTGGACCGTGTTAGACAAACAGTTGAGACTTGGTGCGTGATGGTGAGCATCATAGACCAGGTGACAACAGATGAGCATAGAGGGCTTCTGACAGTGATTAGCTTCACACAAGAGCAATTAGAGGAGATTGGAAGTGATAAACTTCCAAGCTTTCCATGGGACCCAGGAGTCCATTTTTTTAGCACGATGCTCATGTTGACCCAGGTTGCACCAGAGAGCCACACAATCCACCTTGGTTTGGTTGGGAGTGGGTCTGCAGGTACTTGTCATATGGGGCGAGACCCTTCCTTTCACGTGATCATCATGATAGGGCATGGAGATGTTTGGATAGGTACTTCTTCTACAGATATGCCTTTACATATACAGTTTTTGGACAGTAGGTCCGATGGTCACAAGTTTTTCATCTTGAGGACCCAGGAGAGGAGGATTCAAGATGTATGCAGGGGGCTGACAGTCATGATCAGAGTAGTGCAGTGTTAGAATTAGGATCTTCGACAGAGGTTAGCATGGGACCCAAGGATTGCAATATTGAGTAGCTCATTGACCGATAGGGGAGAATGGACCATTGCAGGGGAAAGTTATTCTAACTTTCCATTGATCTTCAGTGTCAAGAGGAGCGCATCGCTTGCGGGTGCCTCACAGAGATCTTGCATCACCTTGGTCAGACATCAGCATGTGCAGTTTATGGAGTTTGTGTGGATCTTGGTAGAGATTTGGAGGATGGACTCATTCCGAGATGAGGCCATGTGTCATATGCAGGAGGTTCACAGGATTGATAT
The DNA here is from genome assembly GCA_009831015.1 of Picea engelmannii. Lineage (NCBI taxonomy): Eukaryota > Viridiplantae > Streptophyta > Pinopsida > Pinales > Pinaceae > Picea > Picea engelmannii. The sequence goes on from ML781982.1 coordinate 643,592, forward strand.
CTTTCAGGACTATGCTTCGCAGAGTATTGCAGTTCACTTCCTGATATGGGATCCAGGGGGTGGAGTGCACTATTGTTCGTCTTTCGAGGGGTTCTACTATGTATCCCACAGGTGGAGATCGAATCCTGGAATTTTAATTGAGTGGATTTGGCTATTGCTTGAGGACAAGCAATTTTCTAGCAGGGAGGACTGTAATGTCCCCACTTTGGGACATCATCACAGGGCAGAGACTTATGATGGCCAAAGTAGCCAGATGGATGTTATAGAAAATACAGGGGTATTTGAGAGGCATTGTGGGGTCCAATTGGCATTTATCATCATATTCCATCATCATGAGCCATTCCGCACAGGTTGGATTTGGTTTCGTTCCATTCCGACGATTTCCATGATTTTCACTATTTTGAGCTATAAGTTAATTAAAATCACTGAAGAGGGCATTTTGGGCACATTATTTGGAGGAACCTCTCAGTGTAATAGCTCATTGTAATCGGGAGGAGAAGCACTACAGGATGCGATGGCTAGAAGTGACTTTCAGTGGCAATGGAATCCACAAGGAGAGATAAGGAGCTTTTCAAAGGTAAGAAGGTTAATTAATTAATTAAAGTGATTTAATTAATTAATTAAATATTAATAAAATGAAAGTCATTTTGGAGGGACAAGGTGAGCCAAAAAGTATAAAGGAAAGGCA
>ML781982.1:647958-665996 GCA_009831015.1 Picea engelmannii
TTTTTCAAGGCGTTGAGTACTTTTTCTGAGGTTTTTATATGCTATATTGATGTTTGGTTCTTAACATCTGAGATGGCGCCTCAACATGACCATGATCAGGGGTCACACCACTTAGAAGCACAATTGAGAGTTAGTGAGACTATGATCAGGGTAGCCACTAGATGTATTGATGACATGCATGCAGTGATGGCAGATTAATATTGGAGAGCATCAGTGGCACAGGGTAGCTCAGATGGAGGATTTTCCATGGATGATTTTCACACTCTCCAGGAGAGTGTGTCTATGATGAGGACTGACTACCAGCAGTTGTTGATAGACAGGGATTATCTATTGAGGGTTGGTGAGATATATCATGAGGCTCTGAGCGAGCAGGAGTTGGAGATGGTTCGACTCACTCAGGAGTTGGAGAGCGCTCGAGGAGTCTTGAGAGGCACACAAAAAACCCTTCAAGAATCAGAGTCTAGATCAGTTGAGTCTCTTGAGGAGGTTTTTCAGAGATCCACTTCATCGGTCTTAGTAGACACTCAGATATATCATTCAGTCACGATGCTAGGAGATTTTGATGATCTAGCTGAGAATCACCAGATGATGGATGACACTTCCATTTGTGTTTTGAGAGCAGTTGACCTCCATGTAGAGGTTGATCCAGCAGTATGCCCAAGATCTATGATGCAACATGAGTTTGCAAGAGACGACATGGGTAGGCCGGAGCATATAGTGAGGAGTGATAGCCGACAGAGACATGTTGAGTTGTATGATGAGATTCAGAGGGGTATAGTGCCTTGCAGGGAGGAGACACACTTAGGGGAGTATGTGGATGTCACTCATTCACAATAGCACATAGTTGTGGGGAATCACCTTCACCGTTTCAATAGTTGCATGGGTGATGTGAGATGGAGATTGGTTTACCAGCAGTTCGAGGAGTTACTTCTGGTTGTGCCTAATGATTGGAGTTTAGTGATGACCACAAGAGAGCATCTATCATGAATACCAATGGACGAGCTTCTGGTCGAGTCCTTGGGATTGATCGGGGCAGGTGGTATTTTTCAGCTCTACAGTCAGCCACAAATATCTCTGTTATCCTTTTTCGACACATTTATCATTGACAACAGCATGAGGAGGATAGTAGATGAGCATAGAGGGCTTCTGACAGTGATCAGTCTGACACAGGAGCAGTTAGAGGAGATTGGAAGTGATAAACTTCCAAATTTTCCATGGGACTCAGGATTCTAGTTTGTTAGCATGAGGTTCATGTTGACCCAGGTTGTACCACAGAGCCACACACTCCACCTTGGGTTGGTTTGGAGTGGGTCTGCGCCTACTTGTCCTATGGGGCAAGACCTTTTCTTCCGCTTGATCATCATGACAGGGCATGGAGATGTTTGGACAGGTTCTTCTTCTACAGAGATACCTTTACAGATATAGTTTCTAGATAGCAGGTCCAGTGGTCACATGTATGTCAGCTTGAGGATCCATGGGAGGAGGATTCAGTATGTATGCAGGGGGAAGACAGTCATTTTCAGAGAAGTGCAGTGTCAGCATGAGGATCTTCGAACTAGGTTAGCATGGGACCTAGGGATTGTAGGATTGAGAAGTTCATTGATCAACAGGGGAGAGTGGACCATTGCAGGGGAAAGTTATTTTGACTTTCCATTGAGCTTCAGTGTTGAGAGTAGCGCATCGCTTGCGGGTGCCTCATAGAGGTCTTGCATCACCTCAGTCGGGCATCAGCATGTGCAGTTTATGGAGGCCATGTGGATCTTGGTAGATATTTGGAGGATGGACTCATTCTGAGATGATGCCATGTGTCATATGCAGGAGGTTCACAGGGTTGATATCTTTCAGGACTATGCTTCGCAGAGTATTGCAGTTCACTTCCTCATATGGGATCCAGGGGGTGGAGTGCACTATTGTTCGTCTTTCGAGGGGTTCTATTGTGTATCCCACAGGTGGACATGTGATCTTGGAATTTTATTTGAGTGGATTTGGCTATTTCTTGAGGACAAACAATTTTCTAGCAGGGAGGACTGTAATGTCCCCACTTTGGGACATCATCACAGGGCAGAGACTTATGATGACCAGAGTAGCCATATGGATGTTATAGAGAGTACACGGGTATTTGAGAGGCATTGTGGGGTCCAGTTGGCATTTATCATCATATTCCATCATTATGAGCCATTCCGCACAGGTTTGATTTGGTTTTGTTCCATTCCGACGATTTCCATGATTTTGACTATTTTGAGCTATAAGTTAATTAAAATCACTGAAGAGGGCATTTTGGGCACATTACTTGGAGGAACCTCTCAGTGTAATAGCTCATTGGAATCGGGAGGAGAAAAACTACAGGATGGGATGGCTAGAAGTGACTTTCAGTGGCCAGGGAATCCACAAGGAGAGATAAGGAGATTTTCAGAGGTAAAAAGGTTAATTAATTAATTAAAGTGATTTAATTAATTAATTAATTATTAATAAAATGAAAGTCACTTTGGAGGGAAAAGGTGAGCCAAAAAGTATAAAAGGAAGGCAAGGGCCTCCACTCATCATTCATGTATGATCTTATTTTGATTTCTGGCTTATAGCTAGTGAGCCCAATATTGGGGGTTTTGAGGGTTTTGACATAACAAACCCTAGAGGATGATTCGGTGGTGAAAGATTCCGCCTATCTTGTCCCAAACTTGGTCTCGGAGATGCAATAATCTCCCACACCATTCTAGTTCTATATCTACTCAGTTGCAGGAGGATTCTACATCAGTTTCATGTGCAGATAGAGAGAGGGCGCACCAGTTGAGGGATTCCAGCAAGAGGAGTGCACCATCTTTGGAGAGAGATTCGTTGTAGGAGATTGGCAGGGCTGTTGAGGATTCTATCACTTGGGTTNATTCTACATCAGTTTCATGTGCAGATAGAGAGAGGGCGCACCAGTTGAGGGATTCCAGCAAGAGGAGTGCACCATCTTTGGAGAGAGATTCGTTGTAGGAGATTGGCAGGGCTGTTGAGGATTCTATCACTTGGGTTTTCATTACATGGCCTTGGACATCAGATCTAGTGCTTTCTGAGACAGTTTTATGGCTCAGATTATTTATTGAGTAGTGGGGCGAATTGAAGAGAAGGAGGGCGTTTTTGAGATCCAGATCTAGTCTGTTTGGAGCAGTTACACTTCAGATCTGACCCTGATACTTTACCTAGTGACTTTTAGTGTCCCAATATATATTTCTGGAGAGTTTCAGAGCATTTGGAGGCCTCCTTTAGAAAGGCCGAATTATCTAGGGTTTCAGTCATCCATTGGGGGGCACCATTCAGTGGGGGATTTCAGATCTACAGAGATTGAGAGGGATCTTGGAGATTCGGTCACCTGGGTTGTTCTTACCATCACCCGATCTATCAGTTGGCATATTTATTAGGGTGATTGGACACTTTTGGCAGCAGGGCCGAATTATCTAGGGTTTTAGTCATCCAGTGGGGTGCACCATTCAGCGGGGAATTTCATATCTACAGAGATTGAGAGGGATATTGGAGATTCGGTCACTTGGGTTGTTCTTACCATCACCCGATCTATTAGTTGGCATATTTATTAGGGTGATTGGACACTTTTGGAAGCAGGGCCGAGTTATTGAGGGTTTCATCCTTCTATTGGAGCGTGACATTCTTCAACTGGAGAGTTTGGCATTCAGATCTACTTGTATTGATATTCATTTCTTATTCATCCTTTGGAGGCATATTTTGTATTAGTGGGAGTATTTTTTAGTAGCTCTTATCTATTGTCTATCTTCTTGGCCATCTGTTGAGCATTCCAGATCGACATCTTCATTGTAGTAGGCTTCTCTATTTTTTGAATAAAGAAGAATTGAGATGTTTTGGCTTATCTATCTTATTGCATATGGTTGAGGTATGTTCCATGGTTACCTCTTTCTGTTATTTGTTGCATACACACATATAAACACATCTAAAAGGTAGATCAACAAAGTGTTTGATGAAATACCTCACTCAGAAAAAGTTTTAACAAGACACCAAAACAGTGATGATCCTTGCATAATGGCTTGGGATCATTACAGTGTAATGCATTGGATGGAATTATCACTCCTCAAACCCTCAAGATCGAAGGATACATCGAAAAGAAAAAGGTAATAGTCCTAATTGATTCTAGTAGTAATTTCATTCACTATAAATTAGCTAAATCTCTCAATTGCTTTGTATATCCAGCGGCAGAGTTTCAAGTAATGATTGCAGATGGAGGAACTATCAATTGCTCAGGAAAATGCAATAAGATCAATATTACTATGGGGGAATATGTAATGAATAGTCAAATGATTGTTATACCCATGGGTGGTGCAGATGTTGTACTAGGAATCCAATGGTTACAATCATTAGCTATAGTGGATTTTAATTTTCAAGAACTTTTCATGAAATTTTCATTGGAAGGAAAAGAAATTGAGTTAAGAGGTATCACAGGGAAACCCGGTAAGGTGATAAGATCTAATGCCATGACAAAATTATTGAAAAAGGGGCATCAAGGAGTTATTGCACAACTATGCTCACTAGATGTTCAAACATCTAAGCCATCTATTCCTCAAGATCTCCAAAGTATTTGAAGATATTCCCAAAGGTCTTCCACCCACTTGAAATCATGATCATGAAATTCACCTAATTCCTGGGAGTGTTCCTCCTAACATCAGGCCATACAGATACCCTTGTGCCCAGAAGAGTGAAATTGAGCGTGTTGTTGAATAACTGTTAGAGGCTGGCATTATTAGACCTAGCTGAAGTTCTTACTCTGCACTAGTGGTAATGGTATTCAAGAAATATATTTCATGGCGTATGTGTCCAGATTATAGAGAGATCAACAAGATCACTATTAAAGATAAGTTTCACATTCTTGTCATTGATGAATTGTTAGATGAACTACATCGAGAAATCTATTTCACAAAATTGGATCTTCTTTTAGGGTATCATCAGATTAGAATGAAGGAAGAATATATCCCAAAAATAACATTCTGAACTCATGAAGGCCATTATGAATTTTTGGTCATGCCTTTTGGCCTTACAAATTCACCTTCCACATTCCAAGGGTTGATGAATTCCATTTTCATGCCCTTCCTTTGAAGATTTGTGTTAGTATTTTTTGATGATATACTAATCTATAGCAAGTCTTGGGAGGATCATGTGTGACATGTTGACAAGGTGCAACAACTACTAAAGGAGCAACAACTATATGCCAAACCATCCAAATGTTTCTTTGGATTAAAGGAGGTAGAGTATTTGGGTCATATTGTATCTCATGAAGGTGTCAAGGTAGACCTTAAATGGATTAAGGCCATGATGGACTAGCCTATTCCCAAAACATTGAAGAATCTTAGAGGATTTTTGGGTTTGACAGGTTACTACCATAAGTTTGTTCAGAACTATGGAAGAATAGAAGTACCTTTAACGACACTAGCTAAGAAGGATGCATTTTCATGGATTCCAGAGGCAACTAAAGATTTTGAACAACTTAAAAAGGTGATGTGAAAAGATCTTGTCTTGACCACTCCAGACTTCACAAAAACCTTTAATGTGGAATGTGATGCCTCAGGAAATGGAATTGGTGTTGTCCTAATGCAAGAAGGAAGGCCCCTGGCTTTTGAAAGTCGACCACTCAAGGGAAAGAACTTACATAAACCCATTTATGAGAAGGAAATAATGGCAACACTACATGCATTGAAGAAATGGTATCCTTACCTAATAGGTAGGCACTTCAAGGTCAAAATAGATCATGATAGTCTTAAATACTTCTTGGAACAAGGACTATCTTCAGAAGAACAACAAAAATGGGTAGCCAAGATATTGGGTTATGATTTTTAAATCGTCTATAAAAAGGGGAAGCAAAATGTTGTGGCAAATTGACTCTCAAGAAAGGATGAAGATGTTGAGGCCTTTCTCTGTGCTATCTCGATCATCCAACCCAATTGGATAATAGAAGCAAGGGATGAATAGAAGAATGACGAAAAAGTGTGGACTCTCATTCAAAGGTTGCAGCAGGATTCCAGTGCATCAGATACATTTACATGGAAAATGATTCACTATGGTAAAAAGATCACTTATATTTATGTAAGAACTCCCAACTCAAACAAAAGGTACTATTGGAATGGTACGCCTCTCCAGTAGGGGGGCACTCGGGATTTTTGAAAACCTACCATAGAGTTAAGAAGGATTTTTTTGGGATGGCCTTAAAACTGATGTTCAAAGGTTTGTGGTAGAATGTTTGGTTTTCCAACAAAATAAGGTGCAAACAATTAAGACCCCAGGTCTTTTGCAACCATTATCCATCCCAAGTCAATGTTGGGAGGAAGTTTCCATGGATTTCATCACAGGGTTACCAAAGTCTGAAGGAAAGAGTGTCATCGTGATGATTATTGATAGATTGACCTAGTACACACACTTTTGTGCACTCTCTCATCCCTTCAAAGCTAGTACAGTTTCCACTGCATTCATGGAGACAGTTCAAAATCTACATGGTAGCCCAAAGATTATTGTAAGTGACAGAGATCCCATCTGCACTGGACATTTTTGGACATAATTATTTTCTTGTTTGGGTACTCAATTGGCTCATAGCTCATCCTGTCATCCTCAATCTATTGGACAAATCGAGATAGTGAACAAATGTCTGGAAGGATACCTTTGTTTATTTGTCTCTGATAAACAAACACAATGGTTCAAATGGTTACCCTTGGCCGAATGGTGGTATAACACTTCCTTTGATACTGCAAAAAAAATGACACCATTTATGGCACTTGATGGATACCACCCTCCTTCCATCACTTATTCTCTAAAATAAAAATCTAAGGTTCAAGCAGTGGAAGATCACATCGAGAATCAACAAGAAGTTCTCCAAATCTTAAAGGAAAACCTGACCATGGCACAAAATCGCATGAAACAACAACCAGATCAACATCGTAGTGAAACAAGTTTTGAAGTAGGGGATTGGGTGTTTTTAAGACTACAACCATACAATCAGATGTCCCTCAAGAAATCCAAGAAGGATAATAAATTATCACCAAAGTACTATGGCCCTTATAAGGTGTTGCAAAATATTGGTACTATGGCATACAAATTGGAGTTGCCTGCACCTTCACGAGTACACCCAGTTTTCCATGTTTCATGCTTAAAGAAGTTTATAGGCGACAAGATCCCAGTTCAAACTATATTTTTAGAATTTGACGAGGAAGGAAAAATCATATTGGAGCCTGAAGCCATCACTGACAGAAGAATTCACTAGCTGAGGAATAGATCCATTTCAGAGTATCTCATTAAATGGAGGAAACTATTGGCTGAATATTCCACTTGGGAATATGAGTCTTTTATATAGAAGCATCCGGATTTACTCAAGCATTGCAGGAAACACTTGTCTCAAGTGGAGGGGCATGTTAAGCCCTAATATTGTCTCATTACCCCTTAATTGGGGCATATTATATTAGTAATGTTATTTTAGTTATGTCGGCTTTAGGCAATTAGTTGTAATTATACCTCCTAGTCTCCTATATATATCGAGACATTTTCATTTTGAATCATCTTGTACTTGAACATTTAAGTGCGGTAAAAGTAGGTTCCCCCCTCGAAGAGGTTTATTATTTGAAATTATCTCTTTTTCAAGGCGTTGAGTACTTTTTCTGAGGTTTTTCTATGCTATATTGATATTTGTTTTGTTAACAACAAGCCTTTGAGAAATGGGATATTGACTTTGTGGGACCTATAAACTCACCGGGAAGGTGCACAGGATCTCAATACATCATCACTGCTATAGAGTGTTTGACCAGATGGGAGAAACAAAAGAAGTTAAAGACTGTAGTGCAACTACAACTGTGTGATTCATTTTTGATGATATCCTAACCAGATTTGGATGCCCAAAGATCCTTATGAGCGATAAAGGTACACACTTCATTAAAAAAAATATTGAATCCTTGACTTAGGAGTTCGAAGTTCACCATCAGAAGAACACACCATACCACCCACAGGTGAATGGTATTGTCGAAGCTTTGAATAAGATCTTGCAGAAAACACTGAGCAAGATTTGCAGTGTTAACAGAAATGATTGGGATTTAAGAATTCTAGCAGTATTATGGTCTTATTGAACTACTTGGAAAAAGTTGACAACGCAAACTCCCTTTAAGTTGGTGTATGGCCAGTAAATAGTAGTACCTATGGAATATGTGGTTCCTAGTTTAAGAATTGCAACATTTATAGGTATGGATGAGATTGGCATTGTTCAAGATAGGCTCGTGCAGTTGTTGGAATTAGAGGAAGACGGGTTCATCGTAGGATTTCATCAGCAGGTACAAAAAGAACAAGAAAAGGATTACCATGAAAAACATATCAAGAAGAAAGCATTTAAGCAAGGAGATTTGGTACTTTTATATGACAATAAGTTCATGAAGAATCTAGGAAATTTCAAGACACATTGGCTTGGGCCATTCGAAGTTGCCTATGTTATAGAAGGAGGAGGTGCACAGTTGGGGACACTTAATGGAGAATGGAAGGATGGTTTAGTAAATGGGAGCTGGTTGAAGTTGTATTGCGACAACCAGATGCCTCACATCTCTCAGTAAAAAAAAAGGAAGAAGGGTCTAGGTACTAGGTGCAATTGAAATTTGGTACTAGACATGGAAAAGATAGTCTACACATGATAGGGAGGGACAAAGTAGAAAGCATAGGCTACTCCGCATAGTCTGTAGTCGAAGTAACACAAAAATATCAATCTTGTAGTGACTCAGGACGAGTCATGTGTGAGTGTTGGGGGCTTGTTGTCCCTTGGTCATGTATTAAGCAAGAAAGAGAAGAATAAGGAATAAGAAAGACAAAGTACAAAGTGTGTGGAAGGCACATAAACCGAGGAAGGGTTGAAGTGGTTAAAGAAGTAGAAAAGAAGGAATGAAGGAAGGAAAATCAAATTGTTGAAAGAGAATATCAAGGAAGACAAAGCAACAAAGAAGATAGATCATGGAAAAATCAACAAGCGGAAGAAGACACCAACGAGTGATTTGGAGCACCTCGTGGAAAATAAGGAAGAACGGGTTGGCGAAGCCCTTAAAATGAGGGTCATGTGGACCTAGGGTTTTGGAATCTAGGGTTTTGATACCTAGACTTCAGTATAAGGTTGTCCAAGAGTCATGTAATGTATAATTAAAGGTCTAGAAGAGTTGAGAGGGTTGGTCTTTGGTCATTGTTCGTTGGTTATTGTTGATCATTGGTTGTCATTGTTGATAGAGAGAAGTGTTTTGTTGTAAGAGTGTCTGTATTCTAGATCTTCAACTAGGTGCGAAGATCAACCCTGCAACTGGGTGTGTAGAGAGGGGAGATAAAGAGAGAGAATAATTTGCATCTAAGTGCATAGATAGAACTATATGTTTTCATCTAATATATCAAGAAACACAGTTTTGTGGATGTAGCCCTAGGGAGAGGGTGAACCACGTAAATATTGTTGTTCTTTGTGGTTGATGTTGTGTTAATTGATATCTGTTATACTATTATTTCATTTTTGTTTCCATATTAAATATAGGAGGTATAAGCTAACATCACGAAGCTAAGTATAAGATTGTTAAAGAATCTCTAGGTTAGATTGCATTTTTTTTCTTGAATCACTTTTCATTTCCTCTGGTTGTAGACACCTGTGTCCTGCAACCCCCCTATTTCTAATTTGGGTGAGACCTCATCGTCTTCACAGGTGTTTCTGAAAGGGCCAATTGTTAGGGTTTGTTGGTGCGTTGTTTGAGTTGAACCCTGGGTCTGCCCTTGTGCCAATATCCCTCTTTCTCTGAACTACATGGGGCACTCTTTTTTATAACCACATGGTTTACCTAAGGTCACTTATTTTATAGTAAGAGGAACATTTGCGGGATAATAGGTGTTTTCCTGATCGAGAGGACCTTTAAAATTGCATGGTGTCCATTGATTGTGTTTAAGACAACCTAAAATTCACAATTAAACACATGCTTAAATTCCCACCTTTCGTCAATCCACATCCTACTTTGTTGAAATTTAGTTTGCAGTTGTTATATCACACTTTTCATAGTTTTTGCATCTTGTTAAAGGGATGTTGTTTAATGATCATATCCAACTTTAAGCTTTGAAAAGTCTCGAGTCATTTTTGTGGGCATTTTGAGACTGGTTCCCACACCTTACAAGTCCTAAACATCTTTTGTTTCATTACTTATAGCCACCTAAAAGGACTTGGATGTAGCTTCTAAAGGATTTTTTACTCTCCCCTTTTTTATCATTTTGCATAAATTGTCCACTAGGCCATTTTTTAGAACCTTAGTTTACCCCGAGAACCAATTCTGGACCTTTTTCCAAGGCTTTAAGGGATTGAACAACTCATTGTTTTCTTTTATTAGTTTTTTGTCCTAAAAATCAGCAAGCTTGTTTTTTGTCAACTTGTTTATAATTTTCACTCCCAAGGCCATTTTGGAAATTCTGGAAGTTGGGGGAGGACAATACCCGAGGTGGGTGGTTCTAAGAGATACTTTTCATAAGTATTTCACCTCTCATTTTCCCTCCTTTTTCACCACCTCAAACACATGACCATCCGAGGTGTAGGTAGAATTAGCCTTGTGTTGAGCTATCAAAGAGGTTGTAACCAGATTCATAGTTAGATAGGTTGGATCCGTCCTAACAAAAATATTTTTCTTATAAAACTAGATTACCCCTATAATTCTTTTCATATGAAGTTTTCAAGAAAATTGGCAATAAGCTTGGTTGTTCTGTAGATTATGATGTGGGGAATATAGATAAGGGTACTTGAATATGTGACTCCATCTCACTGTACTTGAATAATCAATCATGATTTTCCAATGCCACACCGAGAAAATGGATTTTACATTGTTATGGGTGAAATCACTTGGGTTACCCCTAGACTTCTAGTCATATGAAGTTTTCAAGGAAATTGGAAATTCATAAAACATCCTGAAAATATTATGGAAGCTATAAAATTTGTTTGTCATATTCAAGACAAGAATAAGGCTATACACAAGTATATCATTGGAGCATATCTAGGAAGAATAGATCATTTTGGGGTTCATAAGACAACCTTAGTTCAACCTACTTGAATGCCTAGGTAAAATTGGACTTCATGTAGTTATGGGTGAGATTTCCTGGGTTATCCCTAGACTTATGTTCATATGAATTTTTCAAGCAAATTGGAAAAAAGACTGGTTGTTTTTTAGATGATGATGTGGGGAAGATAAATAAGGGTACTTGAAGATGTGATTCCACCTCACTGTACATGAATAATAGATCATGATTTTTCAATGTCACACCGAGAAAATGGATTTCACGTTGTTATGGGTGAAATTTCTTCGGTTACCCCTAGACTTTTAGTCATATGAATTTTTCAAGGAAATTGGAAATAATCTTAGTTTTTTTGTATATATATACATGAGTTTATTATATACTCGTGTTTAGTGGTGAAACTTCAGGTAGGTTTATATTTACAAGAAGGCATGGTGGTAGAATTGACATTACAAGAGGGCTATTTTATCCATATTTAACAACTAGATTATCTAGGGTCCTCTTTATTTTCATGAAGTGTCACTAGTATGGGAATGTAGTGAAAATTTGTGAAGCCCCTTTTCAGAAAATGGTGTGGGTGAAAAAGGATGTTTTTCCAAAGGAATCGATGGAGAAAACAATTGTAGGGATAACAAAACATAAGCAGGATGGTGAGTAGACACTTTCTCAATCAGTATCAAAAGGTTATCAAGGGAATAAATAAAAATATAATATAAGGGAATAGATGGTATTGGGAGTTGATCATACTTCTAGGTCACAGTATCCAAAGGTTTGTATTAATGCAATACTTTCATAGACAAGTCTTATGCAGAGAACACTTGTAAGTAACCTAAGGAACATGTCCTCTCATCCATTTTTCCTCTTGTTAATTCAAGCTTGAATCTAGAGAAGGAGTGTACTATAAAGGTCCCCCATATTAATCCATGGGGGGAGGATACAACTCCAAAGAATGAAATATATTATTTGGATAGTCCTCATTTATTGGTTGGAAATATTCCCAATATCACACATGGATCCTATTTTGAGAGGGATTCTTGTAAAGGGACAAGTCTATCTTCTTTGGTGGGACTTGTACAGAGTAACAATGATTATTACCATACAAAAGAATTTTGTTGATATAATATAAGACCTAAAAAGGAGGGCTTGGGTCGTGGTGAGAATTGAATGTGTGTTTTGGTACATTGGGTAAGACAAAATGAAGGAAAAATGGTCAAGCCATAATGTCTTGCATCTCCATTGCTCAAGATAAGGAAACCTCTAAAGTGAAAATAAGTAAAAGAAAATAATATCTATTAGGGGATATTGAAGAAAACTCCCTAGTAGAGGCTAATAGGATTTAATCCATAATTTTCCTCTCTTTACATTGTCGAGGGATAATTCATCCCTCTAAAAACTTATCCCTGAAAAGTCTAGTGGATCTCCATTGGCCTAATATCATTCTACTATAAGAATCCATGGGAAATGGATCAAAATTAGTGTCAGAGATAGAGAGTATTTTGGGGGATGGATTTTTACTTATATAGATACTAGAGGTAGATATGGGAGCATGATATCAAGATGGGAATAAACAACCCTATCTATATATTATATTTGATCATGTGGATCAAGTCTTGGTGAATTCATGTGATCTCAAGAACTGGACAAATAATTCACAGTATTTAACTTCTTGGTCCTTATAATGACACACAAACCTACTGGGAAAAATATTTAGGATGTACTCGATTAAAAAGGATTTTTTCTTGTTGGATGGGACTTGAAATTCACTCTAGGAGGAATAATGTCTTGGGAGAAACAACAAATGTGGACCCATTATCAAATTTCTTCATTTCAAAGTTGGAGGAGGTTGGGCCATTTGAAATTCAACCTGTGAAACTTCATACAATATGGTGAAACAAGAGGAAGAGGGAGGAGAGGATAGCTAAGAGTTTACATATATTCCTTGTTATATAATATGTATTGAGTGAGGACTTAAGATTAAGGAAGTGGGTGGCTAGAGGAGGATAATTTGATCGTCTCTCCATCTTATTGGAAATTTATTTTACTAGAAAAAATACTCCTAGCCCCTTTATATTCAATTCAAACTGTCTCAAATATGAAGGATTTAGGGACTTGGTAAAAGGCCTTTAGTTTCCTTTTGACATTTCTTGGATGCAATCTGCTCCGATATAGTTTGAAGAGAATCTAAAGTGAGTCAAAGAAGTTGCAATAAAATGGTATCATTATAAGAAGATTGTGGATGAGTTAGTATTATGATAAGTAGAAGTAGAGATGGAGAATAAGTAGAGTCTAGACATGGATGGTTTCCCTAATGTTGATTATAAATAAAAGATCAAGACTCTAGAGTAGAAGCAAAGAAAATTGTTGGAAAGGAGGATTCATGGAGACTGAAAAGAAGAGCGTTATGGCTCACTTTAGGGGATGAAACATAGGTTACTTTCATAAATATTGTAACCAGAGAAGAAATAATAATACTATATGGAGCATGGTTATAAGTTATGTCACACAGTTATCAGGTTTTTAGGATTTGTCCAAAGCAAGGGTGAAACACTTTAGTGAAGTTTATAAGGAAGAACATAAATATATTATTGTTGAAGTGGTAAGGATGACTTAATTGTTTGCAAATTTTGTTTGTGAAGAATATATAAATAGGATTTTGGATTATTTTCAAAGGATGATCTCGGGGAAGCTTTACATCCCCTACAAAATAACAAAATTTGTAGGGTTGATGGCTAGTCGATGGAATTATTTTCTGGGATCCAGGAAATCATTGAAACATACTTATTAAGAGTTGTTGAGGAGTATATAACATCAAGTAAAGAGATGGTATATTTTAATGATACCTTCATTGAACTGATCTGAAAAACTGATGACCCTAAATTAGTTGAGGGGTTTAGGATGATATACCTCTATAACTATATATACAAGATCATTTCCAAAATAATAGATAGAAGAGTTAAAAGATTAATTTCAGGAGTTATATATAGTGATAAGTTCATTATTTTATGGACAAAAAATACATGAGGATATAGGAGTTTCTCAGGAGGTGGTGCATACAATTTATACAAGAAGGATCCTATAAATGGTAGTAAAATTATACCTCGCAAAGGCTTATAATAGGGCCAACTAGGTGTACTTAAGAATGGTGATGACTCATCTTGGCATTCAAAAACCCTTTGTAAACTAGGTAATGCATTGTACATCCTCTATCACTTTCTCAATGCTTATCAATAGTTCAAATTTATCATTCTTTAGACTAGGGAGGGGCCTTAGATAGGGATGCCCATTGCCTCCACTAATTTTCTTATAGTAGCAGAAGGGATAAGTAGATTTTTTCTAGATGCAAGAATATTTGGATCATTTAAAGGTATTAGGATGGGAAGCTCCATTTTTAATCTCACCTCTTGTTTATGGATGACTTATTTCTATCACGTGATCGTTCCAGAAGGGATACCATGAAACTCAATGTAATACTGGATTTGTATTTCATAGCAATGGGGATGAAGGTAAATGTGGGGAAATATTCCATCCCTTATATGGGGCAAAAAAGGAAGAAGACATGAGTATTTTTACTTAGTTGTTCCCTTATAAAGTTGTATATCTCAATGTTGTTGACGATTAAAAAACATCAATGAAGTTTCGCCCACAAAGTGTTGGTAAAAGCCTATTATTATAAAAATAAACTATCGAAGGTCAGATCCATTCATTTTTCATGTTACGATGATGTGCAACGTGACTTACATGGTTGATGAGATCTTGTTGTTATTGGTCATGATTTGAGCTTATGATTTGAGCTTTTGAAAAGTGTTGATTCCTTAAGTTACTACATCTTGTGTTATTCATTAATATCATTGCTATTTGTTCTTATCGCACCTGCACAATAGACATGTTAGTGAAATTACATGAAGGGAAGTTTTGAGAAAGGAAAAAATACTAAAACAAATGCAAAGAAAAGGGATCCAATTTTGCAATACTACATGCAAACAATTAGAAGGAAATGAGAAACAATTGCAAAAGGGAAGAATTTAAAGCTATCCTATAAACTATACAACATGCATGAAAAACTTAATGATTATTGCTGAAATCCTAGCTAGCAAGTAAATGGATATGCAATTTTGATTGAGTTATATGGTTAATACACATATGGTATGAATGTTGGTGGCATATTTGGCATGGTAATAGTGCAAATGGTTATGTGAATTGTTCAATTATATGGAACTTGGGAATTATGTTATGGCATTAGTTAGAAAGGTGATATGGCCACATTGTTGGTTTTAATGAGTGATGGTCTCGATACATGGGTTGATTGATGGTGTTAATGAAGAAATCGTTGGCATGTACTGATGAATTATTGCATTGTGGGTGGAGGTGACATGCATTTACTGCATGTCGACTTTACTCCTCCCTTTAGTTGCCACCTAGTCGAGCTATTGTTCAATCTTGATATTGTGGTTATGCTCTAAATTCTTAGCATAGAGGAACTGCTTGGCCAACTCTCTTTTTAAGGAATTCGATTACATGTATGGTCTTTTTTTGGCCATTCAGGACTCTGCTCTGGTTATGAAATGATTATTGGTTTAGATGTATTGGTTTTTTCTTTCCTAAGTGTTGGAACTCTATGAAATTGGGTTCTTGAATTGAATGGTTCTTCCTGTAATTATATTGAATTCGTAGAAGTTATTGATCATCATGGGTGGTAGCTCTCTATTATCCTTGTTGGTTTAAGTGGAGGGATTTTGTTTCGTCTTGACTGGATAGATATCTTCATGAATTGTCACTAAATCCATTCTTTGGATTTTTGGGGTTTAATGGTTAAGGGCATTTTGTGTCACTGTGTTTTGTTCACTTCGACATTGATTTATTTCACTACTAAGCATCACAAAATGTGTTTTATTGTTCTTACTCGGCCATATCTTCATCTCTATGATATGTTTGTTTGATCGAAGAGCATGAGGGTTGTACCCTACGTGCGTTAAATAACATTGTATGTCTGAACTAGAGCCCCACTTTTTGGTTATAGCCCCCTGTCATGGATTTGTACCCGTCCATGAATGAGTTGTGGTTCTTCCTATGTATGCACTGTGGCCTTGGAGTTTTCACCATTACAAGGAGTGGCTCTGCTATCCCTTTGTTTTCTATAGAACAAACCTAGCCCTCCATTCTGAATAATGATAGAGAAGACCAGCCTAGCCTATTGGCTTTACGACTTGGTTATTATTGGATGGTTGTATAATTGTCGACTAATTTGAGAACAGGCTCGCCCAGTTGGTCGTGTGATAGTCGGGTTGGTTGGTATACTTTGTTATAGCATTGATAAACCCTACATTTCCAATTTCACTTTCAAGTACATAGTCCCTCTCATGTTAATAACTCAGTATTGTTAATGGAGAGGGATGATGCCCTGATTCAAATTGATGCATGGGTATGCGTGGTTGCCACAACTTGTTAGGTAAGTTGATTTTACAACAGTGATGGATTGTTTGGTCGATACACAGTCACTCGTATTTTTCACTAAGGATTGTTTGGATGTTTAGTTGACATTGGTTACATATTTTTTATGTTGCTCACACATGTCACGTTGTGTGTATGGTGTTTTTTATCAATGAAATAATGGTCATGGTAACTGTGGTGTTCTCTGGGGCCGAATGGTTATTGAACCGGATGACTATAGAAACTATATCCATTGTATCCTTGTGATTGTTCGATTGTATAATTCTGAGTTTGCACAACATAGTTGATCACAGTTGGACTAAATCGAAGTAATATTGTGTTAGAATGATGACTCAACACAATGAATTGAGTTATTGTTGTGACTTTCTGTTTGGTTTTGTAAAATGGAGATGTTGCATCGTGGTGTTTTGGTGGTTGTGCAATGTGTATAGTATGGATAGATTGGATTTCATAGATTTTTAAGCATGTTTATTTGTTGCAATTGATCATTTGTTAAGAAGGGCATGTTTTCGAGACCTCGTTGTGTTGGATGGATGGCCCAACCTTTTAAGTCACATTGATTTTTTTTTTTTTTTACATTGGCAAAATTACATTGTTTGGATGAATTACCATGTGCATATCATGTGTCTAAATGGTGGTTGTTGGTTGTATGTTTAAATATAAATTCAGATTTTTCAATTTAATCTGGATTATTGGGTTTACTTCCTATATATATGTTTAACTAATATTAGTGCATTTAAATGACAGGCCCGATTGCAGTGATGGTGTGACTGTCATTGTTAATTTTGGAAACATGAAATTGAGTATAATTGTTGATTGAAGTAATGTGTGGGCAGTGGTTGATCCTGATGGTTAACAGAGTGGAATGGCTATTGTTTGGAAATTGTTATAAGATGAAAAGGAAGGAACAATATCCTCTTTACAGATTGTGTGGAATGCATATTTTTTTGTGATGGAACTGTGTTGGATATTTGATTATGAACATTGAACTAGTTAAATACACATAAATTGTTATTTGGTCAAAATGATTGATGGTTGATGCATCTCTTTTCGCAGAATGTTTTATGGATCACTTAATTAATTTCATGATCAGTAATCATCTTTATTCCCTTCCATTATTTCATTTTCCTCTAATTACAAACCCTGTCACCTCCCATATTCATTTTTTCACTCCCTATTATGAGATTAATTACAGTTAAGACAATTTCGGTGTTAAAGCAGTTGAAAATGGCAGTGTCTTGCGTGGATTATAGTGATGTTTTATTGGTTTTCTTTGTAGTTGATTATTGTTGTCATTGAGAAGTAACCATGTTCTTTCCCCCTAATTGCATCATTTTTCACTCAATACAAACCCCTCACATATCCCAGAACCCCTTTCACCCCCTGCTCATTGATTAATAGTAAAACAACTTGTATGGATTGGATTGCATGAGTCCGATACATTGTTGAGCCAAATCTATTTCATATTTTTAATAGTTTTCATGTATGGTTTTTTTTTTTTGTTTGTTAATTTGTGCAGGACCTGCGATTAACCTGTGGCTTGAGAAACCGCG
>ML781982.1:666046-679886 GCA_009831015.1 Picea engelmannii
ATCGCACCCGGCCTGAGCCACACCAACCCTTAACATGGTTGGATTTTTTGTCCCCGCAGGTTTCGAACCGGTGACTTTAACATCACGGAGTGGCTTAACAACACACTCCGTCACCGACTGTCCTACACCTCGGGGACAGTTTTCATGTATGGTTATTTAAAAGACTATTTTCTAATCAATCACACATCCAGGATGATTTTTTTCAGTCGAGGTAGCCATGGTCGAGGAAACAGAGGTAGAGGTAACTGGAACCGAGGTCCAAGAAGGCCCAGGTTCTCCACACATTTTTTTGTTTATTCACAAGAGCTCGGCCAATTGTTTCATACCATATTTTTCAATTGGATTGGGCATGGAAGAGTCCAAGCTAGGCCTAAAAGACCTCCTTTACAAACCCCACAAGCCCCTAGTATCCATGTACCTCCTCATGTCTCATTGCAACCTGAGGTCCTAGACAATCATGAATGGTGGGATATTGTCCACCTGACAATCTCCCAACATCCTGGCTGGCCCAACTTGTCCTTGCCTACTCCTTCGCCTATTACCCCATTTTCCAAGCCACCCCTGACCACTCTCTAGTGCAATCCTCCCATGCCAGAAAGAGGGAGGCCCACTATGTCATTGATAAAGGAAAAGCCATTGCTTCCCCTTCCTCACCCTCCAATGGATATGACAAATCCGTGTCTTCCCGAATGCAATTGAGGGACAATTGTTCCCACGTGATCAGCGAGATTAGGCCTAAAGGCTCTCCACAACCAAAGAAAAGTTCAGAAAACTCAAGAGGTGACAGTAGCAATCAAGGAAGGGTCACATTGCAGACTAGGAAATATGGCTTTTGAGTTTTTATTTTATCTATTGTTTTATGACAGTTGACTTTAGGGATCTTTGGACATGTTTTATTTTGGATATATGAGTATTATTTTTGAAATAATTTCAAATTTCATAAGCTAAAATTGTCAAAAGTGAATATGTTAATGGGAGACACAAGGATGTGTGTTTTTCTTAACTAATGGTTATGTTATGATTGTTATAAACTAAGGGGAGTCACAAGTCATCCCACCTACTAGTTATTATTTATTTATTTATGACCCTTATTATAATTATTACTCTCCCCCCTAACTAAAGTTAGTAGAGTCTTTTAATTAACTTAATTAATGAGCTAGTTCAACTACTTCAACCAATTATAATTTGTTAAAATCAAAAGAAAAGGGAGGAAGAAGAGGAGGATAGGAGGAGAAGCATGCTAAGGGTCTTATTGTAGACAACAATATTCAGGGTTGAATCACATCATTCAGACACTTGGTTTTTAGAGAGTTGAGTGGGAAACAATATGTGGCAAGTTGATCCAGATTTTAGAGTTCAGTTTTGGTTTTGTATCAGAGGTCCTTTTGTATGTTCCATCGAGGATGTCTAAGTTTGACTTTGGTCCAAAATTTCTGCATGCGATTTTGTAAAGAAAATGACTCTTTGGTGAATTTGAATGAAATAAAGGATTTCTTTATGTCTCATATTTCTTGATTATCATCTTGGTTACTTTTCTTCTATATTTAAATTTATTTTAGTAACTGATATGTTCACAAAATTATATAAAATGTGAATTTCCAACAAGCGTTTTTGTTGATAAAAGACTAGCCTAAGCACTTGTAATTAATACTTGTGAGTTAGGATGTTATTTGTGTTGGCTGTAAACATAGGGTGATATTCTTGTCTATTTTTTTTTAGCCAAGAAGAATATGAAAATGCTTGAGTAAGATCATTTCATATATTTTCCTCAACATTTATTTGGAAACCATAGTGGGGAGATCTTCGATATGTCTCTGGTTAATTTTTTATACCTGATTTTCATCAATACATCTTTCTTTTTCTAAAATTGATTCTTTGAATATTTTTCTATTAATGATTGTTCCTATTGCAAGGAAACCCAATATCAATTCAGGTCTTCAAGACCAAACCAATATTGCTTTGAACATGTTTAACACCATTCTAGACACTTCCAATACCCGTTCTGAACTTAACCATTCTTGGGAAGCAATTTAATGAGATATTAGTGCTCAAGAATAATTGGAGGATAGATGTATACAACCTAGAAATCAACAATAACCCTTTGTTTCTTCATCTTTGCCCTTTCTTTCATGTCTTTAGACTCTCGTGCTTCTAGAGGAAGAAGAAACATTGTGTTATCTACCCAACAAAGGGATCTAAGGAGAACTTTATTTGATTCATCAAACTCGACTTTTTTTCCCTCATCTATCATCCACAAGATGGCATCTAGTGGTGGGTTTGGTGGCATTGGAAGTGCTCCATCTTCCCAATATTCATCATCATCAGTGATTGGTAGCTTGTACAACCACCATATCCCTATCCAATATACTACAAACCCCACCAAAGTCAATAAAAAGTATGGGATTTTTCAGTTCGAAGAAGATGCCACAACCACACCATGGCATGTGTCCTCTCCTCTTAACCTATCACCTACTACTCTCCCACTTCCAAAGTTTAAAGAGAATTTACCTAAGTTTTTAGGAAATATCATTGTCAGTACCAATGAACACCTAGTGTGATTTTCAAATGCTTTTCATAATATAGGGGCCAACAACAATGATACTTGCATATGACTATTCATCAATTCTTTGGAAGGAAAGGCTATGACCGATTTATTTTACCTTCCTCCTAAGATTTTGTTTACTTGAGAGGAGTTGATTTATCGGTTTCAATCCACTTATGGGAAATCTAAAGCCCTACTGAGAAGTTAAGGGAATATAATAATGTCACTTATAAAGATGGTGAGACCATCAAGTCTTTCAACTTGCATTTCACCAAGTTGTATAATCAAATCCTCGAACTTATCTGCCCTCATAACCAAGTCACTTTAATGCATTACAACAATGCATTGCCTTCTCCTTATCATCATAGGTTTGAGTAAAAGGCCATTGATAATCTTGGATCCTCTCTATATACTTGATCAAAGTATGAAGAATAGCTTGAAAGAACTGGTCTTCCCTAGAGAGAATAAGTTAGACATATAGACATGTCCTCTCTCTTACAGCTAGTACAAGATATGAACAATCGTATGATAGAATTTGAGCAGAAGGGTAATTTCTCCCCTCTTACCTCTAGAACTTCATCCTCTTCTGCACCCCCTTTTAGGAATTTGGTTGAAAACAATTTTCATCCTAAAGATATATTGCCTCGGAGTTAGTGTAAATTTTGCAAGGAACACCACGAAGAAACCACATGTGAGGTAAAGAAGAGTGCCATAGATAAGATCTTTGGTAAACTACCAGCAGCTACTATTGTTGTCCTAGACTTTGCAGAGCCAGAGGAAATCATGGTCATCAACACTAGGAACAAAACCTACGCTCCTAAGGGAAAAATTGATCCTCCTCATATTTGTTCTAGCCTAAGATCATCCTCAACCATTGTTGCACCCCAGGTTCCTAAAATTTATGAGAGTCAAGGAATCACTCCTCATCCCCCCTCTCCAAATACAATATCTTGAATCAATTAGCCAAAATCAAAGCAGATGGAACTTGCCTAGACATGGATGTCGTCCCTAAACAACAGATGCATCTAAAACAATTCACGGAAGGAAAATATTTTGTTGTAGAAAATATTTTTGAAGAGGTAAACTAAGAGGATTCTTCTGTAAATAAAGTAGGTGTGCATAAATTTAGATACCCTGTAAAAAACCCCCTTTTTATATTTTTGTAAAGATCATGGATAATATTTCCTATTATTGCCTCATTGATGGTGGTTCAGGACCAAGTGTGATGTCAAAGATTATTATGGAAGAGATACACTTGTCTTGTACAAATGAAAACGCCAAAAACATTCTCTCCTATAATATTCTACAATAAACAACCATAGGAGAGATTAAGGATGTAACTGCTAAGAACCAAATATCAATATACAATAGAAAAACCTCCGAAAAAGTACTCAATGCCTTGAAAAAGAGATAATTTCAGATAATAAGCCTCTTCGAGGGGGAAAACTCCTTTTACCCCACTTAAATGTTCAACTACAAGATGATTCAAAATGAAAATGTCTCCTTGGTATATATAGGAGACTAGGAGTTATACTTACAACTAATGGCCTAAAGCCGACATAAATAAAATAACATTACTAATATAATATGCCCCAATTAAGGGGTAATGAGCCAATATTAAAGCTTAACATGCCTTTCCCCTTGAGACAAGTGTTGTCTGCAACACTTGAGTAACTCTAGATGCTTCAGTATAAAAGACTCATCCACCCAAGTGAAATCTTCAGTCGGTAGTTTCCTCCATTTAATGAGATACTCTGAAATGGATCTATTCCTCAGCTAGTGAATCCTTGTGTCAGTGATGGCTTCAGGGTCCAATATGATTTTTCCTTCCTCGTCAAGTTCTGGAAATATAGTTTGAACTGGGATCTTGTCGCTTATAACCTTCTTTAAGCATGAAACATGGAAAACTGGGTGTACTTGTGAAGATGCAGGCAGCTCCAATTTGTATGACATAGTACCAATCTTTTGCAACACCTTATAAGGGCCATAGTGCTTTGGTGATAATTCATTATCTGTCTTGGATTGCTTGAGGGACATCTATTTGTATGGTTGTAGTCTTAAAAGTACCCAATCCCCTACTTCAAAACTTCTTTCACTACGATGTTGATCTGCTTGTTGTTTCATGTGATTCTGTGTGATGGTTAGGTTGTCCTTTAAGATTTGGAGAACTTGTTGTTGATTATCGATGTGATCTTCCACTGCTTGAACCTTAGATTTTTATTTTAGAGAATAAGTGATGGAAGGAGAGTGGTATCCATAAAGTTCCATAAATGGTGTCATTTTTGTTGCAGTATGAAAGGAAGTGTTATACCACCATTCTGCCAAGGGTAACAATTTGAACCATTGTGTTTCTTTATCAGAGACAAAGCAACGAAGGTAGCCTTCCAGACATTTGTTCACTATCTCGGTTTGTCCATCAGATTGAGGATGATAGGATGAGCTATGAGCCAATTGAGTACCCAAACAAGAAAATAATTATGTCCAAAAATGTCTAATGAAGATGGGATCTCTGTCACTTACAATAATCTTTGGGCTGCCATGTAGCTTTTGAACTGTCTCCATGAATGCAGTGGCAACTATACTAGCTTTGAAGGGATGAGAGAGTGCACAAAAGTGTGTGTACCTGGTCAGTCTATCAACAATCACCATGATGACACTCTTTCCTTTAGACTTTGGTAACCCTGTGATGAAATCTATGGAAACCTACTCCTAGCGCTGACTTGGGATGAATAATGGTTGTAAAAGACCTGGGGTCTTAATTGTTTCCACCATATTTTGTTGGCAAACCAAATATTCTGCCACAAACATTTGAACATCAGTTTTAAGTCCATCCCCCAAAAAATCCTTCTTGACTCTATGCTAGGCTTTCAAAAATCCCTAGTGCCCTCCTACTGGAGAGGTGTGCAATTCCAATAGTAACTTTTGTTTGAGTTGGGAGTTCTTACATAAATATAAGAGATCTTTGTACCATAGTGAATCATTTTTCCATGTAAATGTATTTGATGCACTGGAATCATGCTGCAACCTTTGAATGAGAGTCCACACTTTCTTGTCATTCTTCCATTCATCCCTTGCTTCTATTATCCAATCGGTTTGGATGATTGATATAGCATAGAGAAAGTCCTCAACATCTTCATCTTTTCTTGAGAGTGCATCTTCCAAAACATTATGCCTCCCATTTTTATAGACGATTTCAAAATCATAACCCAATATCTTGGTTACCCATTTTTGTTGTTCTTATGAAGATAATCCTTGTTCCAAGAAGTATTTAAGACTATCATGATCCGTTTTGACCTTGAAGTGCCTACCTATTAAGTAAGGACGCCATTTCTTCAATGCATGTAGTATTTCCATCATTTCTTTCTCATAAATGGGTTTGTGCATGTAGTAGCACCTTTTGGACATGTCGCACATGATCCTCCCAAGACTTTCTATAGATTAGTATATCATCAAAAAACACTAACACAAATTTTCGAAGGAAGGGCCTGAAAATGGAATTCATCAACCCTTGGAATGTCGAAGGTGGATTTGTAAGGCCAAAAGGCATGACCAAAAATTCATAATGGACTTCATGAGTTCGGAATGTTGTTTTTGGGATATCTTCTTCCTTCATTCTGATTTGATGATACCTTGAACGAAGATCCAATTTTGTGAAATAGATTGTTCCATGTAGTTCATATAACAATTCATCAATGATGGGAATGGGAAACTTATTTTTAATAGTGATCTTGTTGAGCTCTCTATAATCTGGACACATATGCCATGAGCTATATTTCTTGAATACCATTACCACTGGTGCAGAGTAAGAACTTTGGCTAGGTCTAATAATCCCAGCCTATAACATTTCTTCAACCATGCACTCAATTTCACTCTTCTGGGCATAAGGCTATCTATATGGCCTGATGTTAGGAGGAACACTCCCAAGAATTAGGTGAATTTCATGATCATGATTTCGAGTGGGTGGAAGGCCTTTGGGAATATCTTCAAATACTTTAGAATTCTTATCAATGATCCTTTGGAGATCTTTAGGAATAGATGGCTTAGTTGTTTGAACATCTAGTGAGAATAGTTGTGCAATTACACCTTGATGCCCCTTTTTCAATAATTTGGTCATGTCGTTAGAGCTTATCACCTTACCAATTTTCCTTGTGATACGTCTTAAATCAATTTCTTTTCCTTCCAATGAAAATTTCATGAAAAGTTCTTGAAAATTAAAAGCCACTTTTCCTAATGATTGTAACCATTGGATTCCCAATACAACATCTACACCACCCATAGGTATAGCAATCATTGGACTATTCATTACATATTCCGCTATAGTAAGATTGATCTTATCGCATTGTCCTGAGCAATTGATAGTTCCTCCATCTACAATCATTACTTGAAACTCTGGCACTGGATATACAAAGCAATTGAGATATTTGGCTAATTTATAGTGAATTAAATTATGAGTACTGCCAGAATCAATTAGGACTATTACCTTTTTATTTTTGATGTATCCTTCAATATTGAGGGTTTGAGGAGTGCTAATTCCAGCCAATTCATTACACGATATCATGGGAGTCAACTCTTTAGACGAAATTGCTTCTATGTTTTCATCTTGAGATGGTTCTTGTTCTTCTTCTTCTTCCTCTTCACAATCTATGTAGAATAATTTCTTCTCACCACACTTATGTCCCTTATTGTACTTGTTGTCACAATTAAAGCATAAAACTTTTTCTTTTCTTTCCTCTAATTGTTGAGGTGTCAACCTTGTAGGTTGAGGTGTTTTATAAGAAGGAGCATTGTTCTCTCTATAGATGTTAGGATTGGTCCTTCTAGTAGCCATAGCAATATTTTTTCTTTCAACATTTCTTTCCACCTTAAATGCATTCTCCAATGATTTCGGTTCCCAAAGGCAAACCTCATGTTGAATGTTATCCTTTAAAGTTCCTATGAATACATTAATCAAGTGCTCATCTGGAATATCGATTACCTTTATATTTAATCCTTGAAATTTCTCAATGTCCTCTGTAACTTAACCCTTTTGCTTGAGATTTATCAATTGGCTAAAGAAGGTATTGCTCCTTGTATCCTCATAGTGTGCTATCATTTCTTCTTTGAAAATTATACAAGTGACGAGTGATTTGCGAGAACAAAGCCATTGATACCATACAAATTGATTAGGTTCTAAATATAAAGAAACAATTCATACCTTTTGTGTATGTGGAACATTATGGAGATCAAAGAATTGCTCCATCTAAAGTATCCATGTGATTGGGTCCTTGCCATCAAACTTCCTCATATCAATCTTAGGAAAGTGGTTGGTCTTCAAACCAAAGTTGAAGTTTCTCCACTCTTGATTCACCTTCCTTTTGTCCTCATCATGAATTTCATGGGATGCATTTTCACTTTCAGGTGTCTTCTCTTTTATGACATTTTTTAATACTTCCATGATCTCCCCTTTTAAACCATCCATCTTAGTATCCAACTTAGCTTCCATTGAATCCATCTTAGTATCCAACTTAGCTTCCATTAAATCCATCTTCTTTTGTAGTTCATTTATGTCGCTACGCATTTCTTCACCTTCATCAAGAGTTCAAGTAGGATTTTTTGGAGGCTCATTTGGTGTAGAAGTTCCCTTTTTTGGTGGCATGTTGGCCAAGTTTCACTTTTGAACCTTGATTCTGAGGTGGTTCTCCTAGACAATATTTCTTCTATTGTATCTTCCAAGTTTCGGCCCTTCTGGGTATGAAACTTTCTGTTATGTAGTTCTCTGATATTTCTTCTCTACAATTCCACATGTCTGATCAAAATTGGACGTGCCAAGTGGAATTTATAGTAACTTCCCCACAACTTGCCTATTTTTGTCTTTTCCAGTAGATCTCACTTGCATAGCGTGCCCCACACAAAATAATTGATATAAAATTCTAAAACTCGCACCAAAAATACTAAAGACTATCCATTATCCAATGAATCCAGTCCCACTCAATTTGGATACTCTAGGAAGAAGTTATGATTGTTTTACCTGGAACACCTTCTTGAGACTAGTCAATAGGACTAGTCATATACCCTATCTTACACAGGGTGTATCTACAAATTTAAGATGACCCAGAAGCTAAAAGTTTTACCACAGATACCTTACTAATTTTTGTAAATATCCTCTAGAGTTTAGGGTCTGAAACGTTACAGAAAAGTATTTATAGCAAAAATTTCACAATGACTTAGTTTAGAATGATTCCAGAACCCTATCTTGTACAGGATGTATCTTTGAAGGTATAGGCATCAATAGATGAATTTTTAACCCAACGTACCTTGATCCGTCTACTAAATATCCTCCAATTCATTCCTTCTAAAACGTTGTAGAAGAAAAGTTATAGCAAAAATTCCAAGGTGTCTTAGATGTAGCAGCGAAACCCCAAGACCTTGAGCTCTGATACCATATGTTAAGAACAAAATATAAATATAGCATAGAAAAGCCTCAGAAAAAGTACTCAACACCTTGAAAAAGACATAATTTTAGATAATAAGCCTCTTCGAGGGGGCAACCTCCTTTTACCCCACTTAAATGTCAAGTACAAGATGATTCAAAATGAAAATGTCTCCTTGGTATATATAGGAGACTAGGAGGTATAATTACAACTAATGGCCTAAATCCAACATAAATAAAATAACATTACTAATATGATATGCCCCAATTAAGGGTTAATGAGCCAATATTAGGTCTTAACATTAACCCTGGTTTTATGCACTCATCCTGAGATAAGGACAACCCTCAACATTCAAGTAATTGATATGCATGTAAGCAACTACTAAATTATCTTAGGGATAGATTGGAAAGCCTTAACAGGTGGATACCTCTCACTTGACGGGATACATTTATCTATTCCTTTGAATTGTAAGAATATTATAGTCCTTAGAGAGGGAATAATTTCACCCTACACAGAGAGTGTTCTGTAATCTAGTGTAAACTATATTGAATAAGACCTAGGAGTGTATTCCATATTTGTTGAAGAGGATAATATTCCTTTGGAAAAAATTGATTTAGATGATGATATATGGCATATGCACTTTTATGGTTCATGCTCTAGTGAAGGTAATGGGGCTAGCATTAAGTTGTGATGTAGGAGCATCGCTCCATGTCAACCAGCTAGCCAGGTAGCCACTTCAGCGTGCATCCATTCGAAGCTGAAGGGAGGCGTAGCCTCATTTAATATTTGAAATGAATGTAATTGAATGTCTTAGGCTGGTGAGCCATGAAAGTTGTGCCTTTGAGAAGGCGTTAGGTAGATTGGCTTTAATGCCAATATTGGTTGAGATCTAGACCCAGGCGCTGGACTAGACAACCATTGAATGTAATTTATTAGAGTAGGTGAACCTGGAGGGAAGCGCTAAGAGGCCCTCAGGTAAAAGAGATTTTGATATCTCATTTTGAGTAAGTGATGGTAGAGTAGAGAAGAGCTAGAGAAGAGCTCGAGAACACTCTTGTACAAATAGACATTTGCTCTTTTTTTAATATATACAGAAGCAGTTTCTCCTGCATGTGTTCTATCTTATATGCATGTCTGTGAGTGTTCATTATATGTTGTGAATGTATGTTGCAGTGGTGCATTTGTAGGATTTGTTTGATTTCAGGTTGAAGGTCTTTGAGGCTTCACACCAGGAGGGTGTGACAGAACGCTGAGGTTCTGAGAGTCGTGCACAGAGTATGCACTTCTAAACGCTGTGGGTTCAGACAGAGACATGCTGAGGCACAATACTGGAATCATCAACTCAGGAGAGGAATGCCTGTGAGGTTGTTGAAAACCTTAGGAGGTAAGGCTGTGTGGAAGAGACACAGTTGCATATAGAATCACTGAGGGTTCTGTGGAGCTCTACCAAGTGGGCATTGAGCACAGGCACAAGGTGCATTTGAAGGAACTCTACTGTGAGTTCAGACAGGAAGACAGAATCTCGGAGGAGTTCTGTGAGAAACTCTGCCAGGTGCGCTGCGGTGCCATTGTGGAAGAACTCTACTATGAGTTCAGATAGAAGGTAGAAGGAACTAGAATCGTTGAGGATTCTGAAAGCTCTGCTAGGTGAGCATCGAGCAGGTGCAAGGAGTGCACAAGAGAAAGAATACAGAACTGTTGAACGTTCTGTAGAGGAGGAAGATTGCTAGGAAGGCATTTTATTTCTCTTTCTATAGGAGAAGAAGACCAAATCCCTCAAGGGGTCTGAGTGTTTGTGAAATCTCAGAAGAGATAGCACTTTGGTGCGTGAAGACTCTGTAGAGGCGCATGAGCCAAAGAATCCTTCGAGGGTTCGGAAGGAGAAGAAATCTCAAGAAGGGAAGCGCTTATACACGCACAACATAACTCACAGTCGAGGAGTTCATGAAGATGAAGAAAAGGTTGAGGCCTTTGGAACCTTGGAATTTCTTCCAAGTATTGAGAAGGAAGTGCAGAAGCTCGAGGGAGCACAGTTGCCATTAGATCGGTAGGAGAAGATCTGGACCGTTGAGGAATCCATGTCCAGGGGGAGCTCAGGAGGAGTCTACAGAAGAAGGAGACCGACAACCATCAGATCTCATGAAGGAATCCCATAAGCCGTCGGATCGGGGGAAGGTGCGCAAGGGTTAAGCATAGGAGGAGGTGCGCAGGAAGCTCAGGGAGGAGCATAGTAGCCATTGGATCGATCGATAGGATCTGGGTCACTGATTTTCATATCCAGGAGGAGGTGCGCAGGAGAAATGATCTGAGCCGTCAGATCTTAGATCATAGTCCCGACAACCGTCGGATCTACAGGAGTTGCGCGGGGTTTAATCCCGTGAACAGTAGAAAAAGAAATCTCGACAAGGGGTGAAGCCATAAAGAAATCGGGATTCTTAAGGTCATAATAACCTAGGCATCAATAGCCACAAAATCCCGATGAGAATCTAGAACGTCCATTGACAGAGGGCATGTGGCGAAGATCGTGCGAGCATCGACATATTAGCCGTCGGGAAATCGACATTTTTAGGGTCAAAGGAAACAGGACATCGAAAGTCCCCAATCCCCGAGAGTAAATCGGGATCATCCATTGAGAAGGACGCGTGGCAACCATCAGGGCCATCGGCGAAAGTCCCGATAGGAGCCGTTGATCGGAGATTGAGTCATTGGGATATCGGTGATTCCGGTGACGAGGGGTTTGGGCACTTTGGAATCACGATACGCGATTTTCTAATCGAGACAGAGGTTGATCCCGGAGGAATTGGGACCGTCCATATGCAAGGATAGGTGGCAAAGGATCGGGTGTCGTCGGCACTTTGTTCATTGGGATATCGAAGATCCCGGGCACAAAGGTTTTGGGCATCGCAAAATCTCAATATGCGATTTCTTGATAAGGCACAGGAGCGTGTGGGCCACACAGGAATCGGTGAAGGATAGGTGGCAGGCTTCCACGACGGGTGGAAGAACCGTTGACAGGCCAGTGGCTATGAGCCATCGGCGCATCGGGGATCGACATATCAGGGAATCCGTGGATGTGGAAACATTTCATTTCGAAATCATGAACCCCAAAACCCTGACGAGGGGTATAGCTATGAACATATGGTGGTGGTCACATGGGCCATAACATATCCAGGAGGGCTATAACTAAGAAGGAAGGAGCGCATCGTGAATCGAGATATCGGGGATCCCATTGACAAGGAGTTCATTCATTTTGAACTTGCGAAACTCGAAACCCCAACGGGGTAAGGTTGTGGTCACGAGTCAGCAGTCACATTGGCCAGGCTTAGCCTAGAGGGCTAAAGCATATCGAAGATCAGAGAATCGGGGGTTGTGAAGACATGCGCCTATTGACAGCGCAAGTGTTGAAACTTCGATAGGAGCAACCGTGAAGGGGAGTAAGGCCACGGTCATGGGCACATGGTCATATGCGTCAGGAGCTAAGCTCAGGAGGGCTAGCACGTGCAAAGGAGAGATCATCGGTAATTTAGGGATCGAGGATTCACGGGGACAGAGTTTTGTGACGACGAAAAGTCCGAAACCCCAACACCCGACAACCAGTTCACTTGGGGAAATTGGTCACGGTCTGGTGTAGAGGCCGTGCAAATGAATGAAGGACCTGTGGATCGGGTCAGACTTTAGCAAAGATTCCTGAGGGAATCCAAAGAGCCACTTAGGCTCGAAGAGGGGATTTTTGAGAACGATCCTTTGAGTAGGAGGTCAAGGTGCTGAGACCCTGTGGGGCGATAGGGTTGACCTCGTTTGCATCAAGTTGGTTTCTCCTGTAGGGAAAATTCATATTTTTTCATACAGGTTGGAGTTTTCTTGTACAAACAATGCCCCTAAATTTGAAGCTTTATTATTAGGAATTAAGAATGCGCTTAATCTTGGTTGCGGCCACCTTTTAGTTTTTGGAAATTCTGAGCTTGTTGTGAACCTGATACATAATACGTCCTCCCCTAGAGACAAGTTGATGGAACTGTTAGGACCACATATTGTACCTTTTTGCCCATACTTTTTGCCATTATTATACCCTTCATCACTTGTATTTAGACTCATAATATCACTTCATCTGATCATTCCAAGGTATACAACGTCCTTTCTCATTACTATATGCTTAATCTGTTTTGCATAATATTTTACATTACTTTTGTACTTAACCATTGATTAGAAGTGCATAAGTGTCCATAACTGCAGATTAGCATTTGAGGCATGTGCTGAAACACAGAACTGTCCAAAGGCGCTGTCGAACTGATGCTGAAACACAGAGCTGCTACATAGTCCGAGGTCGCATATGCCGAAACACGGAGCTACTACATAGTTCGAGGATGCAGATGCTGAAACACGGAGCTGCCACACAGTTCAGAAGTGCAGATGCTGAAACACAGAGGAGACCACCACGATACTGAAACACAAGCCGTTACAGTTAGCAGTCAAAGCCGACATAGTCAAGGGCGCAGTTCACATGGCTGAAACAGCCCGTGAATTGCGATGATAAAACAACATCAGCAGCGATGAGAAGGAGTTGTTACACCAGCCGTAACAGCAATACCTCGTTCAGCTCCTGTATTAGCATTCAATTGCGTGAGAATAGGACATCCTATGCTGATTTAGAAAGGAGATCCGATTTAGGATAGGATTCAGATATGCTTTGTAAAGATTGTATCGAAGGGATTTCCTCTTTAAATCAGAGGAATTCACCATTCGAGATATCGAAGTTTTGATACATTGAAGCAACTCCAGAGAAGCGGGACGTATCGTATTCTTTCAATTTGTAATGTGACATTTCGACAGATGAATATAAAACTGCTCTGAGCATTCTTCTCTAGCTTTTTGTTCAGGGGAATCTTGT
>ML781982.1:685076-705933 GCA_009831015.1 Picea engelmannii
TTATTGTTTTCATGAAAGAGTGTTAATACTGAAGTCTCTGTTTGAGAGTAAGGGTCCTGTTCTCTGATTGCAGAATAGTTGTTCTTTTCCATTGCAAGTATTATTTTAATGTAATCCAGGATTCTTAGATTGATCTTTAAGGATTGCAATAGGGAGATTACTTTCCTATGATTTAATTCAGAGCTTCAGTTCATTCAAGCAAGTATAGTTAGTATAGATTTCTTTACTACAACACTAAGTTGCTTTTGGGATTGAGCATATACTGTGCGTGGCTATCTTTGAAACAAAAGACTTCCCTGGGTTGATAATTTATGTTTCACTTGGTTGTTTAAAATTAATTAAGCAATTATAGTGACCAACATGAACGATACTCCCAAACTATTTGGGAACTTGTCTCAAACCTTGTATCTTTCAACAACACTCATGTTAAGAAGGAGTTGAATTCAATGGTTGATCGGTTAGTTGTCTTTGCAGCCTCCCCTAATCAACAACTCTTGCCTCATAGGCCTGATTGTTCTTTTCAATCTCTACATTATTCATACATCCATGAAAAGGAGGGATCTTGTAAGTCCATCCCTAACATTGAGAGCATTTTTGTTGTCATTCAAAATGAACCTCATAAGCCTGAGGAGATTATATCCACAGAAAATAATGATATTCCTGAGGGATTTACTCCTCTTGAGAGCTCGTTCTCATTGAGTGTTGTAGGCAACAAAGAAAGACAGAAAGAAGAGGAGCTACAAAATAAGGTGGTTGAAACCATCCTCTTGAACATTAGGACACCTGAGTCTTCAACAAATTTTCAAATGAATGTCCAATGTTCTATTAAAGAAGAGATGGGGTCCACCGGGCTACTCGGTGAATCTCAAAAGGTTTTTTCTTGGTCCTATGAGGATCTTCATGGTTTTGATCCTTTTCTTGTTCAAGGTATTATGAAACTAGCTAGGAAAAAACAAAAACTTGTTAACTCTGCACTGGAAGCACCCTCTTGAAGGGAGTTGAGAGATTTCTTAAGGGATGGAATGTTTTTTTCAATCCACCTTGAATGGGTTTCAATTTGGGAATCGGCCTCGAGGACCACTGATAATAAAAAAACTTGTATTAGTGTTTGAAATTTCAGGAAAGTGATTATGAGAAACCCCTTCCCTCCTCTCAATATGGAAATATTTTTGCAAGAGATGTTAGAGTCACAGTTAGGGCCCTTACTTGACAATTTATCTGGTTAAAAGAGAACCAAATTTGAAGGGGAAAATGTTCACAAAACCACTTTCATTACAAATTGTGATACTATGCCTTACAAATTCATGCATTCTGGCTTATTTGGTGCAAGTACCGCCTTTAAAGGGCCTATACACATAACCTTCAATGGATTGTTCAGTCTCCATGATTATCTTGATGATTTAATCATGTGCATCAAAGGGATGATAATTACATAAGAATTGCAAGTGTTGGGTCCCTTCCAAATTAATTTTGTCTTGGACACTAACTTATACATTTTAAGGAAATTACAGAGACAATTTTTTTCCTAGAGTGCTAACAGTCCTCGTTTGAAGTATTGTGAGGGGCCAGTGTGAAAATTCCTAATGCTGATTGGATTTATGTATACTAGTAGCCTAGATCTTCTTTCAATTTTTGTGCTTCCTTTCTATTCTTACAGTACCTTGATTTTTTCCTTCTATGTTAGGTTTTCTTTCCTTGTTGTTTTCAATTGAGTCTTTTACTGTTTTCAGATTTCTGTGGTGAGTAGTTTCGAGATTTATTGCCGGATAATCCACAGTTGGTGTCATTTTTGTCATCGACATTTTCGAATCCAAATCGGGATTCATCATCAGGAGTCTTTTACTGCTGTTGTTTTAATTTATGCATTATTACTTTTGTTGTGATTTTGTCCTTATCATCTTTTAAGCATTGGTCAATATAGGATGTTGGATCAATTCTGCCACAGTGACACTCCTGCAAAGCATTGTTAGTTGATAACAATCAATCTTATATAGCTATTATGATGTCTCCTCTGAAGGGACCTTGAAATTGTTACATATTTCCACTACTGTCTTATAAGGAATTGGTTATTTCCCACTTCTTCTTGCCATTTCTTCATCCATTGAGATTTTAGGAGAAAGTCTACAAGTGTTCCTCCTTGAAGGTTTAGAGCATATTCCAGTTGAATGATTAGGCATAAAGTGGTAAAAATCCCTCATACTTAACACTTTTCATGAATTATTCCCAATTTCCCTGTCATCTTTCCATTAAATCCGCTCACTTCCCCCTGTTGCATAATTATTCTGGTTACATCTTCTAAATTTACTATTCTTGGTGCATGAAACCATGAGTTCTGAGTTCTAAATATGTTGAAAACAAATTTTCGTATGGAGTCACCAGATGTTGACAATTAAAAAACGTCAATGAAGTTTCACCCGCAAAGTGTTGCTAAAAGCCTATTATTATAAAAATTAAATAATACTAGTAGGTGGGACCCCTTTAAACTATTGAAGGTGAGATCTGTTCATTTTTTATGTTATGATGATGTGTGACACGACTTACATGGTTGATGATATCATGTTATTGGTCCTGATTTGAGCTTATGAAGTGTTGATTCCTTAGGTTACTACAGCTTATGCTATTCATTAATATCATTTCTATCTGTTCTTATCGCACTTGCACAATA
Organism: Picea engelmannii; assembly: GCA_009831015.1. Lineage (NCBI taxonomy): Eukaryota > Viridiplantae > Streptophyta > Pinopsida > Pinales > Pinaceae > Picea > Picea engelmannii. Next base: position 687,742 of record ML781982.1, read on the forward strand.
AACATGTTAGTGAAATTACATGAAGGGCAGTTTTGAGAAAGGAAAAAATACTATAACAAATGCAAAGAAAAGGGATCCAATTCTACAACACTACATGCGAACAATTAGAAGGAAATGAAAAAAAATTGCAAAAGGGAAGAATTTAAAGCTATCCTATAAACTATACTACATGCATGAAAGACTTAACAATTATTGTTGAAATCCTATCTAGCAAGTAAATGGATATGCAATTTTGATTGAGTTGTATGGTTAATATGCATATGGTATGAATGTTTGTGGCACATTTGGCAAGGTAATAGTGAAAATGGTTATGCGAATTGTTCAATTATATGGAGCTTGGGAATTATGTTATGGCATAATTTTGAAAGGTGATATGGCCACGTTGTTGGTTTTAATGGGTGATGGTCTCAATAAATGGGTTGATTGATGGTGTTAATGAAGAACTCGTTGGCATGTATTGATGAATTAATGCATTCTAGGTGGAGGCGATGTGCATTTACTGCACGTCACCTTTACTCCTCCCGTTAACCACCACCCTAGTCGGGATATTGTTTGATCTTGTTGCTATGGTTATGCTCTGAATTCTTAGCATAGAGGAACCACTCGGCCAACTCTCATTTTAAGGAATTCGATTACAGGTATGTTTTTTTTTTGCCATTCATGACTCTTCTCTGGTTATGAAATGATTACTAGCTCAGATGTATTGGTTTGTGCTTTCCTAAGTGTTGCAACTGTGTGAAATTGGGTTCTTGAATTGAATGGTTCTTCTTGCAATGATATTGAATTCGTAGAAGTTATTGATCATCCTGGGTGGTAGCTCTATGCTATCCTTGTTTGTTTAAGTGGGGTATTTTTGTTTGGTCTTGAGTGGATAGCTATCTAGACACATTGTCACTAAATCAAGTCTTTGGTTTTTTTGGGTTTAATGGTTAAGGGCATTTTGCATCACTGTGTTTTGTTCACTTCAACATTGGTTGATTTCACTACTAAGGGTCATGAAATGGGTTTTACTATTCTTACTCGGCCCTATTTTCACCTCTATGTTTTGTTTGTTTGACCGAAGAGAAGAAGGGTTATACCCTTTGTTGGGCTCTAAATATGTCTTAGAAACAACCTTAGTTTAACATTAATTTATCAACCCGAGGATTCACCTTTTATCTCAACAATTGTAACTTTAATTGAAAGGAACAACAAATGTAACTTAATTGAAAGGAACAAAAAATGAAAATCTAAGTAAAAGGAACAATGCGTATGAAAATGTGAGGAACTGTCAAGCAACAAACTACAATAATGGAAGTTGGAAGAGAAATCATTAACACTCAGGGGAAATGTCTATCTTATGTACACAAACAACATAAAATCATTAACACACTTATGCATTCATCTTAACTATTGTGAAAGAGAATTGAATCAAAAAACAAAAATCAAATTGATACAATTACAGATTGAGACAGTAACTCCTTTAGACTGGGCCTTTGGTCCTCAGAAGCACTACTACTAGAAACTCAGTATGTGGAAATGGTGAAAATGTTCAAATCTTTTATTGATTCCATAGATGGTACAACATTTACAAAAAATACTTGCGTAGAGTAATTCTGAGTTCTTAATACTTGGATGCAATTCTTAGATTATCCTTTCAGGATCTATTAACCTCTATATATTACAATAATATGGATAAATTGAGCCATCCCGAGGATTGAGAGATCCTAGGGATTTCTTTACTATTATAAAGTTACAATATAGAAAATCAATCATCTTCAAATCTTCTTTGCGCAAAAATTCCTCAACCTCCAATAACTTACACATCTTCAAGATCTCCTTTGCTATCTCGATTTTGACAATATTTATCCATTCCTGTAATAGAATAAAAAAATTCCAATCATATTTTAGAATCTATTTAATATAACTTCAATAATATCGCCAGAAGACATATTAATAATTTTCTATACTATTTATCCCTAATTAACAGAAAATTCAATCAAGATTATATCATGAACTATGGGAATAAGGAGGATATTTGTACCTTTTTCATAACCGAACATACCCCCCATCTTACCTTCTTTCATGTCCTCATGCAAGCTGAGATATTACATGTAAAGTAGTGATGATGTAAGGAGGAAAATTTGGTTCACCAGGTCTCTTGAACCCATTACTTCTTTTGAGATCTAAAAAAGAAGCATCCTCCCTCTTCTTATTAATTTGGTAATCCTTCTGGTAACTTTCTAGAGGAAATCGAATGATAGGGGGATTATATCTGCACCCAATCCAAGAAGGTCCTTCCTCTTGGAGCATTCTAGAATACCTTTCCACTCTGTAGGTAACTGCGAAGAAATTCATGAACCCAAAGGGTTCCCTACTTTTGAATTCATTGGAGGATGCATCCCATCTCATCTTAGAAGCAGGAAGAGGTTCTTCTTTGAGTTCTCTAAAATATATGATGCCTGAATGTATAACATGTCGATGGATGGAGGATAAAGAGTACACAACCTCCTCCCTTTTCATGAAGGTTCTATGTCTCATAATGGCTGGAAAGGACTTTGGGGGCTCCCCTCTGATCCAAAGATCTAACCCAGTTTCCCTCTTTATCAAATTCTTGTGAGCTTTTCCCCATAGGACTTGGTTCTTAGTGAAGGACAAGAATGCCTGAAACTATATGTCCCCAATAAAGGGACCATGGTTATCTCTCCTGTCATCTTCCAAAATGAATTTATGGAAGTATAATTCACACAGAAAGTATTGTACCTTCTCTTCCTTCTCTCTAAAACATGAAATGAACTCAGGGACAGTGGTAAATGTAATTGGCTTACCTGCTCTGATGGATTTTACCCTTAACAATAGGTAACATTCCAACAAGAATAGGGTGTAATTGGTAGCAGGAGCTCTGCAATTGATTGCATCAAAGTAAACATCACAAATCTCTTTGATTTGCTCCAAAGATTTTTCAAATTGGCTTTGTATTTTCTTTACCTTCCCTTGGGCTCTAGTGAACTCAACATACATTTCACTTTCTGTTTCTAACATGTCATTCAGTTGTTCAACAACCTTTTTATGTTCATCCATAGTGATAATCTCATCTCTGGATTGAGTCAAGCATTGTTGGGACTGAATCAATTCTTCCTCCAATCTCCTAATGCTGGCATCTTGCTCAAGGGATTGAGTTATTTTCTCTGAGACTAGGGTATCTGTCTGTACCTCCATCAATTGTTTATGTAGGGAGTGTTTCTTATGCTATCATAATTTCTCGTGTTTCTAAAGGAATTACTTCCACATTATGAGCTACTACTACTTCTATTATTATTTCTTCAGGATTTGTCTATGTCTCCACAGAGTTTGTAGTGACTTCTCTTTTAGGAAGAGGGTTTCTTCCGTACACTCTGGGCCTTTTGTTTTTCTTTATTTTATGGGCCTTGTGGCCTTGTTTTAACTATTTTATTAATTCTTTAATGATTTCCCTAAGTTTGCCAACTTTATTCTTTAATACTTCAACTTTTTTAGTCTTTCTCTTTAACAAATTGTTTTCCTTTTTTAGCTTTCTAATTCTCCTATGGATTTTTCTTGATTTCTATTTATGAGGGGTCTCGAGGTCTTCTTCATTCTGTTCAATGGGTTTTTGTTCCTATGTTCCTTCCAAGTTCTCTATTTGTTCAAGAGGGATTCTTACCTCAGGATGAGGTTCTTCCTGTGATGTGTCCTCTGGGAATGGCATTTCAATATCAGGGAAGTTTTTAGCAGGTTTTGAAGAAGAGGCTCGTTCTTGGTATTCTTCTGGTTTATTTGTGTCTCTATCAATTGAGGTCCCTAAGCTCCCTAAAACCTGATCTATTTCTACCTCATAGATTTTCAAAAATTGTTCTGTCATGTGCTCCAATGTTAGTTGGGTTCCTTCCTTATTGTTTCCTTGTGAGGTTTGTTTTGCATGCTCAATTTCCTATAAATACTGCTCTGTAATGTTCTTAATTTCTTCAGGCTATTTTGTTTTGTCTTGAATTTATTCAGTCGTCTCTTGAATTTGCTCGGTCATTTCATGAATTTCTTCAGGGTCTCTTGTCTGTCTTCTTCTCCTCTTCCTCTCAATGGAGGCTTTAGGATGATTCATTTCTCTTTTTCTCTTTCTCATTAGTGCCTCTGTTTGTGAGGTCTGAGTCTCTATAATTTGGACGAGTTCTACCTCAACTTCGAGTTGAGGAGGTGGAACTTCTATTTGGGTAGTGGTCTTTCCTTCCTGTATCTCTTAAGTTTCCTCTGGTGGGTCTTCATGGTATAATTCAGGTTGTTCCAGTTGTAGAGGTTTATTGGCCTTGATAAGATCACCCCAGGTTAATCGAGTTTGACTCAGGGCCTTATTTACTATTAGTTTAACTAATCCATGGTGGTTGATGATAGTAACATGATCCTTGGCCTTATGTGTTTTTATGGAAACCTCATGTAACATGGAATTTAGAAAAAATGGTAGATTTATTACTAATCGTTGTTTGAGTGTCGCTAGCAGTTTGAGGTGGTGTGGTCAGATTACATCGTATCGTCCATCACAGTTGATGTACCTCTGAATTACCCCTGCCAGTTCTTTCCATGTTGTGATGAGAGTGTTGGGGTTAAGTCCCCTTCCCTTTTTATCCAATTCATCTCCAGGGTCTACAAAGGATTCCATAGCTTCTTTGAGTGTTTAATATCTTCATGTCCATTGAATGCTTGAGTTAGGGAGACCTGTAAACTCTGCTATGATTTTCAGAGTAACTAGAATTCATATATCTCGAACCATGGATATTTATCCCTACAAATTATGAAAGAACTCAAGCGTGATGTTCGTATCATATCCTTGCAACCGATTGAAGTACTCCATCCAGCCCAATTGGTGTAAGATTTTTGTTTCCTTCTCAGTTACCTGTAGTAATGTTGGATCCTTGTGCACACTTTGGCCACCCATCTTTCTATGAGAAAATGAGAATGACTATCGTTCCTCGTTACAGACTTGGTTAGACTAGCTTGGAGGAAATATTACCAAAAATAGAAAATATCAGAGAACAATGAGTGTATAAAAATGTGGTTTTTCCATTTATTACAATCATTACAATATTATCGGAAAGTGTGTCGAGCATCCACTCCCCTTATTAATGTATAGGTTGACCTCTACCATCAGCGTAGGTGAAAGTAATGAGTGTAGGTATTTCTGGTGAGAGGTAATAATGACGTTGTTTCTGCCAGTGGGGACCAATCATGTATAATTTTCAAAAAGCATATTTAATAGTGATCATAAATGATAGTCCTCTTTCATGGGAAATTCAAATTTTTGTAGCTACGCTCAAAATGTTTTAAGGAAAAATAATCTGAATAAATTAAGTCTGTTCATTTAAAAATATTCCACATATCATAATGTTGTTACTTTTCCCGAGTTATTGAATATAACCGAAATGATATCCTTGTTATTGACTAAAGGAAATCTAGAGACACACAAAAACTTGGTGTTTTTAAGGTAAACTTCCATACCACAGGAAGTGCCACTGCTACCAACAGGCATCCATAGCCTCGACAGGGTTGCCTTTTAACCCATAAATGAGCCCATATCCTTAATAAATATTTGAATCGTCTTTTCCCAAAAGACCACTATCATGGTTTGGTAGCCAGATGATGATAATTCCACTCACTAGATTGTAACTTAAGTGAACAATCCATCTCATGATGAGACCCTTGTCCTTTGATGAAAAAAATGTCAAAGGCCATTGCCCTGGTGTGGTAGCCATAGTGGGAATGTCACTTACATTATTATCCTATGATCTTGGTAGGTTAGCTCGTGATGAGACCCCCTATTCTTTGTGGGAGAAGTTTATTGCTTATAACTATTTTTTGTTTTAGGGTTTTATTAAGGGAGGCTCATCTACTCCTTAAGAGTAAGGGATGGCATAACGAAGTGTAAGGATGCCAAGTAAAAGTGTGCTTAAGAGTCCTTATTATAATATGAAGGCGAATTATGATTAAAGTATATTTGTATGTATATAGGGAAAATAAATGAATTATGGTGGTTACAGATTATAAACAATATTTAAGATATTTCAAATAAATTAATCCAAAAACAATTTGATAAGTTATGAGAGATAGTCCAAAAAATAATGAAAGATCGTTGCGATGATAATTAGAAATAATGTTGGTGAAAATTACTTAGTGAAATTCATACCCCAAAGGAATGAATAACATTTTAATAGCATGAAGGAAAGGAACAGAAACGTAGAAGGAACAACAATCGCATGAAGGGAACGACAGTTGTTCTGTTCAAATGAAAAACAAAGATACTCAAAGGAACACCAATCACGTGAAGGGAACGACAGTTGTTCCATACAAATGAACAACAACGATACTCAAAGGAACAACAATCATGTGAAGGGAACAACAATTGTTCCATTCAAATGAACAACAATGATACTCAAAGGAACAACAATCACAACAGGGGATGACATCTATTCATTTTTTTAACCATCTGAATAGGTAATTTTGGAAACCCCCATGAAAATGTATTTTTTCTTGAATCTAAGGCTGATTAGTCATCAACTAAATTCATTCAATTTTTATGGGTTAGTTTATTTCAAAATCAAGTATTGGATGGTCTGTTAATGTCATGAGTTTATTATAGTTGTTTGATCATTGTTGCAGAGAATGACATATTATTTTTTCTATGAAAGACAAGGTCTGTGTGATAAGAAAAAGAAGGAACATAAAAGAGTGTTAATTATGTTCATTACAGTTATCTTCCCTAGTTCCTATTTCCCAAGTGACTTTCATAAAAATAAAAAGAAAAACTAACAACTCAATTAGATATATAGAAAAAAACTATATACAATATGTATAGTGTCAACAAAATTCATCATTTATGGAGTTGGAGTGGTTGGGTTACCTTTCGAGCTAGCCAAAATCTGAACGGTAGGGTCCTTACTTACTTCCTTGTAGAAAGATTATTTTGAAGGTGGTTGATGGTAGAGTCATAGTCGGTGTCCATTGACCACAAATGGAGATCCAGACCCATCGATGGTACTTAAAGTGACCGTTCCATTATCATGGACTTCATTAATTTCATATAGTCCCAGCTACCGTGTCTGTAATTTTCCCAGAAAATCTTGAAATATGGAATCATAGAGAAGCGCCCAATCACCTTTATTGATTGATTTCTTCTTAATATGTTTGTCATGCCAGGTTGGTCTCTATTGCTGGATAACAGTTGTGCGCTCTATAGTATACAAGCATGCTTCATCCAAATCCTTGAGTCATTGAATGGGTTGTTTATGTGATTTTGTAAGATATGGTCCAATTTCCCGAGCCATCCTTAGGATCTTGATCTCAAACTCGATTGGGAATATGGGTTCTTTACCATAGACTAGGTGATAAAAAGAGTAGCCAATAGTGTTGCGCCATGTTATGCGATAAGACCATACGGCATTTTGGAGCTCAGTACCCCAATTTTTTCGGTTTGTTGAGACAGTCTTTGTTAGGATTGCCTCCATGACCTTATTGATTCTTTCTACTTTCCCATTTTCGTATGGGTGGTATGGAGAATTAAATCTGTGCTTAATATGATAATTTTCCAGGGTGGTGGTAATTCTATGAGATGTAAATTGTGACTGCCCATCAATAATTACTTCCCTGGGTAGTCCATAGCATACAAATAATTTGAAAATAAATTTGACGACTACTTATTCTAGTGCATTTGGTAAGGCTTCTACCTCTACCCATTTGGTCATGTAGTCCAATGCAACTAGAATATAGGCCTTTTGATTTGAATTTGGACTGAAGGGTCCAACGAAGTCTAGTTCCCATCTCTCAAATGGTTCTGCGACTACTTGTGCTTTCAAGGGAATTTCATCAACCTGACCTGATTTTCCCATCCACTGACAATTGTCGCAGGTCTGGACATATTTCTTTTCATCTATGAATATTGAGGGCCAATGGTAGCCCATCTGTAAAATTTTGTGTCCAATCCTGCAGTTTGCAAAATTCCACCACAGGGCTCATCATGTCCTACCTTCAGTGTGTCGTAGATTTCATTATCTCATACACATCTACAGATATGGAGATCATCTCTTGTGTGGAAGAGATATCCACCAATCCAAGTGAATTGTGCACTACGTTGGACGATCAATTTTCTTTCCCTTGATGATAGATGTGTCGGTAATTTTCCCACTGCCAGATAATTTGCCACATCAACATACCAAGGTGGATTTGTGGTGATGGAAAACAAATGCTCATTTGAAAATTAATATTCAACTGTTAAGGAGTCATCTTTTTGGGGTATGTGGGATAGGAAGTCTGCGACAAGATTTTCTCTCCCGGGTCGATCTTTGATGGTGATGTCAAATTCCTGCAATAGTAATAACCACGGAGTGACCCCTCCCTTAGTAATTGGTTTATTAGCTAGATATTTAATAGCAGAATGATCAGTATACAGAATAATTGGATAGCCTATTATATAATGAGGAAATTTATTGATGTCATGTATAATAGCCAAAAATTCTTTTTCTATTATTGTGTAATTAAGTTCAGTTGGAGAAAGATTCTTGCTAATAAAATAAATGGTGTAGGGTTTCTTGTCTTCTTTCTGTCCAAGGACAATGCCTATGGAAATATATGATGCATCAGTGGATATGTGATTGGTCCCCTAAACATTGGCGCTGTCAAGATCAACTTCTTGAGTCCTACAAATTCCACATCACACTTGTTAGACCATTGAAACTCTACATTACCATTCAAAGCATGTAAAGGTGCAATGGTTCTTGCAAAAGTTTCCATAAATCTGTGATAGTATCCTGAAGCTCCAAGGAAACTATGTACCTCAGTTTGTGTGTGTGGTGTAGGTAAATTAAGGATTACGTCTATTTTTGATGGATCTACTCTAATTCCATATGCAGAAATATAATGTCCTAGTGCCACACCTTTCGTCATCATCATGCGACATTTTTCATGGCTTAAACATAACCTTGTAGAAATGCATCATTCTAGTACCTTCTTCGGATTGTTCAGTGCTTGATCAAATTCGTCGCCATCAGGAGTGAAATCATCCATGTAAACTTCAATCCCTTCACTGATCAAATAGTTGAATATGCTTAGAATGGCCCTTTCGAATGTGGTTGGAGCATTACAAAGTCCAAAGGGAAGTACTCTATATGTAAAGGTACCCTAAGGGAATGTGAATATAGTTTTATCTTGATCTTCTCGAGAAATTTGGATATGATTGTAGCCACTAAAACCATCTAGGAAAGAAAATAATTTCTTCCCTACCAAAGTATCCAGGACCTGATCAAGGAAAGGTAAGGGGCAGTGGTCCTTTTGAGTGGCTTTGTTAAGTTCCCTATAGTCGACACAGATTCACCATTTCCCATTTTTCTTGGGGGTGATCACTGATGGGGAAACCTACCGACTATCTGAGATAGGATATATAAAATCTACATCCAACAACTTTTTTAGTTCTTCTTTAACAATATCCATGAGGTGGGGATTCAATCTTCTCTACAGCTATCGGATAGGTCAATCATCTTTCTCAATATAAATGTGGTACATGCAGAGTTGCGGATCTATACCTTTCATGTCAGAATACTCTCGGGCAAAAGGTTGCTGGTATTTAGAGAGGACTTGAATTATATTTTGTTTTTTTTGTTCATCTAAATTCGCATTAATGTTCCAAGACCTCCCTAGTGAAATCTGAATTTATTTGTTGTTATGAACAACAGTAGTCGAGATTTGTTGTTCCATTAAATCTTCCAGCAAGTCTCTCTGTGCTTCACAGTCTAGAACTGCTTGGAGCATCTGGCATGTTGGATTACCCATGATGGATGGGTTGTTAGTAAACCCATTGATTACATCATGCTCTAGCTAGTTCTAGAGTCCGAGAGCTTCTTCCGGAGTGAGAGGGGCTCATAAATCCTTTTCTAGATATTGTGGTGGTGGCAATTGTGGATATGTGAAAGTCGAGCTTGGCTTGGATGGAGGATATAAGATGAGATTTTTTGTGACACCTCCTCTAGCAATTTTCATATTACCCGTTCGACATCCTATGTATGCATCAACTGTTGTGAGCCATGGTCTACTGAGTATCAATGGATTCCCTCCGAGTCCACTTCCTAGGTTGATGATGAGGAAATCTATTGGATATTCACAAGAGTCGACTGAGATTGCTATATCATGTAGTGTGTCGAATGGTCTAATCACTGAACGATCAACCAATTGTAACATAATTGGGGTGGGTTCGAAGGAGTCAAAACCCAGGGTGATGTAGGTTTCCTTAGTCATGATATTGATGGCCTCCCCCAAATCAACTAGTGTATTTGGAAAAGAACATCCCTAGATCTGAAATGTTACTATGGGGTTCCCTGGATCTGCATATTTGACCGATTCTTGTGTACCTAGAATTAGATCATACAGGGCTCCTACTACGCAAACTATTGATGATGAATTTTTATTTTTCCTAATAGGATTCCTCCCACATAGTTCCTTGATCGTCTTTGCATAGATTGGAATGTCTTGCAGAACCTACAGGAGTGGGATCTTGACATATAAATTCTTGATTTCCCCTACAATGTCGAAGTTAGGATACATGATAGGTTTTTCTATCATCAATGTTCTAGGAAATGGAGGGGAAGGAGTTGCATCCTTATCAAGATCCTGTGACTCGACTGTGTTTCCCCCTGCTTTATTTCTTCTGTTATTACCACAGTCGAGGGTGTTATTGTTGGTTGTTTGTTATTTTCATTCTCCTACTCTTAGAAAATGTTACTTTCTTCAGGAGATATTATACGCCCCGATATCAACCGAAGTTCGTTGCACCCTATCGAGTTAGTTTCCCCTTCCACATTCTCCATAATCTGGATGAGTTGAGTTGGTCTATTATTAGATTTTGGGTGGGGTTGGGATGTCAATTGAGGGCGCAATTGCGATTAAGGGTTCTGGGTCAGTTGGAGTGGAGCTTGAAATGTGGGTTGGGTTTGAGGGACCATTCCCATGGGTTGATTGTTTATCCCCATGGGGTGCTACCAATTTTGGTTCCAATTTGGGCTTTGGGTAGTTGTGTTAGGCCACTACGGAGGGTAGGGGTTGTTATTTGACTTTTTCCAGGATGAGGTGGGGTATTGTGAGTTAGGCCAGGTGGAACTTGCAGTTGGTTGATTATGCCAGAGGGGATTTGCAGGTGGTTGGTTCGGCCAAGTGGGATTTGCAGGTGGGTATTGTTGGGGCTACCATTTTTTATTAGTAAATGGCTGGCTCTGCCATGCATTACCAGAATTTTGTTGTTGATTATATTGTCTAGAAAAGAAAGAGGAGGGGTCTTGGAGTGTATTTGGAGGGCGGGCTTGCCAATGATTATGTTGAGCCATCAAATATAATGGTTATGTTTCCTCTTATTCTTCTCTAAAGACAACTTTCAGTCCAAGGAGCGATGGGAATTTTTTTGTTGCATGATCCTTGGCACAAATAGAGCTGAACCAAACCACATCCAAAGGACATTCCCTTGGACCATGATTTTTTCTACATATGTGGAAAAATATGGCCAAAATCTATTCTTCTTCTTCTTGTTTCTGATTGGCCTACAATACATCCAATTGTGTAGTCAAAGTGTTGAGAATATCTGTTTTGAGATTTTCTAAGAGATTACCAACTTCATCTCATGTAACACCCTCGCTAGTAATGTTTTTATTTATGGTGAGGGAAGTTTTCATTCCCGATCTGGTCCATGTACTTCCTCGTTAGCACCTGATGCACAATAGAATGATGTTATCATAATTTTCTTTATAAATGTCACCCTTCCCCATTAAACTCAATGTTTCTACCCATTCATCTTTCATTCCTTTTATCAAAGTGGCTTTGAGCACCTCACCTGGTAATGTTCCATAAGGAGACCTTTGTAAATTATATTGGAATCTTTCAACATATTCTTCTAATGTCTCATTTTCTTTTGTAGTCATTTGAAATATTTCATCTTTTAGGTCTCTAGTCCTACAATAATCCTGATATTTTGTCAAGAAGGCTTGTTTCATTTCATCCCATGAGTTAATGGTTCTACCTCCCAATCCCATAAACCAACGTAAATTTGCCCCTTATAAAGTGGAAGGGAACAACATTAGTTTTTGGGGTTCAGAGGTGTAATCATAACCCCTACATAGGACATCAAATTCAAATAGGAATGCATCTAGGACTTCTGAAATTAATCCATGAAAGGCTGGCAGACTCTGTAAGGGAATTTCTTTCATGGGGGCATTAGCGATTGGATCAACTATCCGATATTCCAAAGTGGAAGTCTAGGGATGTTGTTGATTTGGTTGTGCCATTTGATCGAAAATGTGCCAAAATATCTTCAGGAATTTCTTGATCCGGGTGTTCTATTCGAGGTGGTTGATTATTTCATCCCTTAGGGGATTTGATTGCACTCCCTCTATCTGGGATTTCAAGTATGTCTTCTTCTTTGACAGGATATTCAGGATCAGGGGGTGGTGATGGGTCTGCCTTGGCAACCCCACTAGTTTCTCCTTCTCCTTCCTCCATATTACAAGAATTTCCCTCGTATAAAGGGTTAAGGGGTGGAAGATATATGTTTTGAAAGCTCTTCTCAGTACCTTCAGTTTTTCTATGAATCTCAGCGTGGGATGTAGTTGGTGAAACTTCTACCTAAGGGATTCAGGTAGATCCTTTCCTAGGTCCAACCGAATCTTGAGATTCAACTTTTCGGATGATGTTGTCTATGAAAGTGCTTCTCCCAGGGAGCATCGAGCCTTGGGCTTTGGTAGTTTTTGGTCGGGATTTTGTTTTTTAAAGATATTTCTTCTTAGTCATACACACTTCACGCAAAAATAAATTCAAAAAGAAACACCTATATGACCTCTTAAGTGTCAACTAGATGTAAGTGTTGGCATAAGAATCTTACTTATTGCCTGTGTAGGTTCTTACCTTCCATATTCAATTCCTCCAGAGACACAACATATGCTACCTTTGACATTATCCCTGGAAATGGTGCCAAAATGTTGGGCTCTAAAGATGTCTTAAAAACAACCTTAGTTTAACATTAATTTATCAACCCGAGGATTCACATTTTATCTCAAGAATATCAGCAAAGTCTATGTAGATAGCTCGTAGAGGTTAAAATCGCGTAGTTAAAGAAAATCTGAGTTTATCAACAATCAAGTTCATCAAATGTTCATTAAATATTTTGAGACTAAGATCTTACTTAACGGAATTGAAATATGATTACTTACCATGCTGCGAATGAAAAGGAACTAACTAATCTGTTGAATTCATTTAACTAAAAAGAAGTAATTGAATCTAAGTAAAGACTTGAAGAATTAACTATTAACTATGAATCAAATTGTTGGAAAGGAAATAGCGAATTACTCTATTTATGGAAATAAACAACAATTGTAATCTAATTGAAAGGGACAAAAAATGTAACTTAACTGAAAGGAACAATAATTGTAACTTTAATTGAAAGGAACAACAAATGTAACTTAATTGAAAGGAACAAAAAATGTGAATCTAAGTAAAAGAAACAACGCATATGAAAATGTGAGGAACTGTCAAGTAGCAAACTATAGTAATGGAAGTTGGGACAACAATTATTAACACTCAGGGGAAATGTCTATCTTTTGTCTGCAAACAACATAAAATCATTAACACACTTATGCATTCATCTTAACTATTGTGAAAGAGAATTAAATCACAAAACATAAATCAAACTGGTACAATTACAGATTGAGATAGTAAATCCTTTAGACTGGGACCTTGGTCCTCAGAAGCACTGCTGCTAGAAACTCAATATGTGGAAATAGTGAAAATGTTCAAAGATTTTATTGATTCCATAGCTGGTACAACATTTACAAAAACTTCTTGCAGAAAGTAATTCTGAGTTCTGAATACTTGGATACAATTCTTATATTATCCTTTTAGGATCTATTACCCTCTATATATTACAATAATCTGGGTAAATTAAGCCATCCTGAGGATCGATAGATCCTGAGGATTTATTTACTATTATAAAGTTATACTATAGAAAATCAATCATCTTCAAAACTACTTTGCGCCAAAATTCCTCAACCTCCAATAGCTTATGCATCTTCAAGATCTCCTTTTCTATCTCAGTTTTGACAATTTTTATCCATTCCTGTAATAGAATCAAACAATTACAATCATATTTTAGAATCTATTTAATATAACTTCAATAATATCGCTAGAATACATATTAATCATTTTCTATCCTATTTATCCCTAATTAACAAAAAAGTCAATCAAGATTATATCATGAACTATGGGAACAAGGAGGATATTTGTACCTTTTTCATAACCCAACACCCTGTGTGCGTGAAATAACATTGCCTAGATGAACTAGAGCCCCACTTTTTGGTTATGGCCCCTTGTCATGGATTTGTACTTGTCCATGAATGAGTTGTGGTTCTTCCTATGTATGCACTATGGCCTCGAAGTTTTCACCATTACAACGAGTGGCTCTGCTATCCCTTTGTTGGCTATAGAACAAACCTATCCCTCTAGTCTAAAGAATGATAGAGAAGACCAACCTGGCCTGTTGGTTTTATGACTTGGTTATTATTGGATGGTTGTATAATTGTCGACTAATTTGAGCACAGGATTGCCCGGTTGGTCATATCACAGTTAGGTTGGTTGGTAGATAGTCACTGACTTTGTTATAGCAGTGGTAAACCCTACATTTCCAATTGCACTTTCAAGTACACAATCCCTCTCCTTGTGTTAATAAATCAACATTGTTAATGGAGAGGTTCCATGCCTTGATTCAAATTGATGTGTGGGTATGCATGGTTGTCACATCTTGTTAGGTAAGTTGATTCTACAACAGTGATGAATTGGTTGGTTGATACACAATCACTGGTATTTTTCACTAAGGATTGTTTGGATGTTTAGCTCGCATTAGTTACAAATGTTTGGTGTTTCGCACGGATGTCACATTGTGTGTATGGTGTTTTTTCAAACTGAAATAATGGTCATGGTAACTGTGGTGTTCTTTGTTAAGCCCTAATATTGGCTCATTACCCCTTAATTGGGGCATATTATATTAGTAACGTTATTTTATTTTTGTCGTCTTTAAGCCATTAGTTGTAATTATACCTCCTAGTCTCTTATATATACCAAGGAGACATTTTCATTTTGAATCATCTTGTACTTGAACATTTAAGTGGGGTAAAATGAGGTTGCCCCCTAGAAGAGGCTTATTATCTGAAATTATCTCTTTTTCAAGGCGTTGAGTAATTTTCCTAAGGTTTTTCTCTGCTATATTGATGTTTGGTTCTTAACATATGGTATCAGATCTCAAGGTCTTGGGGTTTCGCTGCTACGTTTGAGACACCGTGGAATTTTCTCTATACCTTATTTTATACAATGTTTTAGAAGGAACAACTTGGAGGATATTTAGTAGATGGATCGAGGTACGTTGGGTTCAAAATTCAGCTCCTAATCCCTTATACTTTCAAATATACAAACTATACAATATAGGGTTCTGAAATCATCGTGAAATGAGTCATTGCGGAATTTTCTCTATAAAGCATTTTCTGTAATGTTTCAGACCCTAAACTCTAGATTCCATTTACAAAACTTAGTAAAGTATCTTTGGTAAAAAATTTAGCTTCTGATTCATCTTAAATTTGTAGCTACACCTTGTGTAAGATAGGGTATCTAACTAGTCCTATTGACTAGTCTCAAGAAGGTGTTCCAGATAAACCAATCATAACTTCTTCCTAGAGTATCCAAATTGAGTGGGACTAGTTTCATTGCATCGTGGACAGTCTTTAGTATTTTTTGTGTGAGTTTTAGAATTCGATATCAATTATTTTGTGCGGGGCATGCTATACAAGTGAGATCTCCTGGAAAGGCCAAAAATCGACAAGTTGTGAGGAAGTTACCATAAATTCCACTTGGCACATCCAATTTTGATCATACCTGTGGCATTGTAAAGAAGAAATATCAAATAACTACCTAAAATAAATTTTCATACCCAGAAGTGTCGAAACTTGGGAGATAGAACAGAATAAATATTGTCTAGCAAAACCGCCTCAAAATCAAGATTCAAAAGTGATACTTGGCCAACATGCCATCAAAAAAGGGACCTTCTACACCAAATAAGCCTCCAAAAAATCCTAATTGGACTCTTGATGAAGGTGAAGAAATGCGTAGGGAAATAAATGAACTACAAAATAAGATGGATTCAATGGAAGCTAAGTTGGATACTAAGATGGATTCAATGGAAGCTAAGTTGATGGAAGTATTGAAAAATTTTGTAACAGAGAACAGACCTGAAAGTGAAAATGTATCCCATGAAATTCATGATGAGGACACAAGGAAGGTGAATCAAGAATGGAGAAACTCCAACTTTGGTTTGAAGACCAACCACTTTCCTAAGATTGATATGAGGAAGTTTGATGGCAAGGACCCAAACACATGGATACTTCATATGGAGCAATTCTTTGATCTCCATAATGTGCCACATGCACAAAAGGTACGAATTGCTTCTTTATATGTAGAACCTAATCAATTTGTTTGGTATCGATAGATTTGTTCTCGCAAATCACTCGTTACTTGGACAATTTTTACGGAAGAAATGATAGCACACTATGAGGATACAAGGAGCAATACCTTCTTTATCCAATTGATAAATCTCAAGGAAAAGGGTTCAGTTACCGAGCACATTGAGAACTTCCAAAGATTGAATATAAAGGTAGCCAATATTCCATATGAGCACTTGATTTATGTATTCATAGGAAATTTAAAGGATAACATTCAACATGAGGTTCGCCTTTGGGAGCCCAAATCATTGGAGAATTCATTTAAGGTGGCAAGAAATGTTGAAAGTAAAAATATGGCTATGGCTACTGGAAGGACCTATCCTAACATCTATAGAGAGAACAATGCTCCTTCTCCTAAAACAACTCAACCTACAAGGTTGACACCTTAACAATTGGAGGAAAGAAAAGAAAAAGGTTTATGCTTTAATTGTGACAGCAAGTACAGTAAGGGACATAAGTGTGGTAAGAAGAAATTATTCTATATAGATTGTGAAGAGGAAGAAGAACAAGAACAAGAACCATCTCAAGATGAAAACGTAGAAGCAATTTCGTCTGAACAGTTGACTCCCACGATATTGTGTAATGCATTGGATGGAATTAGTACGCCTCAAACCCTCAATATCGAAGGATACATCAAAAAGAAAAAGGTAATAGTCCTAATTGATTCTGGAAGCACTCATAATTTCATTCACTATAAATTAGCCAAAGATCTCAATTTTTTTTTATATCCAGCGCCAGAGTTTCAAGTAATGATTGCAGATGGAGGAACTATCAATTGCTTAGGAAAATGCAATAAGATCAATCTTACTATGGGGGAATATGTAATGAATAGTCCAATGATTGTTATAACCATGGGTGGTGCAGATGTTGTACTAGGAATCTAATGGTTATAATCATTAGGAACAATGGATTTTAATTTTCAAGAACTTTTCATGAAATTTTCATTGGAAGGAAAAGAAATTGAGTTAAGAGGTATCACAGGGAAGCCCGGTAATGTGATAAGCTCTAACGACATGACAAAATTATTGAAAAAGGGGCATCAAGGCATTGTTGCACAACTATGCTCACTAGATGTTCAAACATCTAAGCCATCTATTCCTCAAGATATCCAAAGGATCATTGATAAGCATTCCAAAGTATTTGAAGATATTCCCAAAGGTATCCCACCCACTCGAAATCATGATCATGAAATTCAGTTAATTCCTAGGAGTGTTCCTCCTAACATCAGGCCGTACAGATACCCTTATGCCCAGAAGAGTGAAATTGAGTGCATGGTTGAAGAAATGTTAGAGGCTGGCATTATTATACCTAGCCAAAGTTCTTACTCTGCACTAGTGGTAATGGTATTCAAGAAAGATAGCTCATGGCGTATGTGTCCAGGTTATAGAGAGATCAACAAGATCACTATTAAAGATAAGTTTCCCATTCCCATCATTGATGAATTGTTATATGAACTGCATGGAGCAATCTATTTCAAAAAATTGGATCTCCGCTCAAGGTATCATCAAATCAAAATGAAGGAAGAAGATATCCCAAAAACAACATTCCGAACTCATGAAGGCCATTATGATTTTTTGGTCATGCCTTTTGGCCTTACAAATGCACCTTCCACATTCCAAGGGTTGATGAATTCCATTTTCAA
>ML781982.1:711553-725524 GCA_009831015.1 Picea engelmannii
GGGGGGGTTCCGGAATACCGCTTTTCACCAAAAAACCACTTTTCCCATTTTTGCCTATTTTTTGCCTGTTTCAGCATGTGTTCGTCCGAGGCCGTTTCTGGGAAAACGGAGATGGATTTTAAAAATCCAAGAGAGGTTTTTTCTCAGAACGGGCGGACAAACAAAAAAATCTCTCATTTTTTGCAACGAAGCTACGAGCAGGGAGAATCGAAGACATCTTCGAGGACCATTTTTCCAGATTCTTAATTTTCCATTACAATCCCGATCTTGCAGGAGTTGTTACGGCCATATCGGGATGAATTTGGCGAAACTGAAGGAGGTGTTTGTCCAGCTCATTCCCATATACAATAACCTCCTTCATTTTTCTCTCAGGTGTCATCATTAAATAGAAAAACACGTCTCTTCAGACCCCTTTTTCGTAGAAAACAGTTCCGTCTTTCATGGCAGAAAGCTCCAAATTTTGTGGGAGTGGTGGCTATTTTTGGCTGAGGCAGTTAAAATGACTTCCAAAACTTACTGGGATGATCTATCCTATTTATTCATATTATTTTAATGTAAAAGGGTTTGACCTGTGTAAATATTTTGGCCCTTTTTGGCTGGACGGTGGGCCTTGTTACTTCAGGAGGTTTCTCTGTAATTTTGGAATGACAAAATCAGTAATGGAGGAAATGATTTACAGGATTCTCATGTAGCAGTGTTGGTGGTGTGTCCCTTGTCTTTTTTTAGTCATCTTTGTGCTATCATTCAAACATTTTCATTTCTTATTATTGAAAAATAGTTAATGGAGAAGAATTTATGCATGCATACTCTTTGTCCAAATTTTTCAATAATCTTTATGTTTTCTTCTAAAAATCAGTCTATGAATTCTTAACTGCTCATTTGCTCAGTTTTTCTTCCCCATTTCTTCCTCAAATCAACACCCTTTAATCTTGATTTGATCCAACAGTTGTTACTATCTTGCCCTGTGGAGACAGTTACCTCTAGATTTGATTTGATCATTGTCTTATAAACAGACCCCATAGCCCAATGGTGATCTGAGAAACTCGTCAACCACATCCTCATCTAAATATTTTCAAAAATCCCAACCCCATACTTTCATAGCTAGCCTAATATCTATTAAAACAGATCTATATCAGACAGAGAGATCCCTCTCTGAGTCTTGGAGGGCTAGATCCAAGACTCAAAGTGGTTTTGATGTTGCCTCTGCGACTGCCTTACAGCCTTGGGAAAATTACTGAGCGCTAACAGAATGGCGACTCCACTGGGGATCTCTCCCCAGTAGTACACTTCAAAGATTCAGATCTGATCGCTGATGGTGGACAGTGGCTAGACACAAGAAGGCTGAGATCATTCACTGGCGACTCCAAACAACTCCAGACATTGCCAACTCGAAGACTCCACTGGAGGAAGAACCAGAAGCATGACCAAGCATCCTAGAAAGACCAGGTACTCAAGCTCAAATTGCATTCAAGACATCTTTGGTTTCATCTGCAATTACTTTCTCTCTTATCATGATCCTGGTCTAGAGTATATTGTTGAAATTTAGGATGACCATTTTCAACCCGAAGAGCCTCAAGAGATCATATCCTCAATTGTAGATTATGTACATGCTCATACACCTGTGCACATCCCAGATGCAACTGTAGAAACCCTAGTGAGACATAAGCCTCCTACTTTATCTCCTACTCTTGCAAAACCTCTGGATGGTTGTAAGCCTCTTGCTTCATCTCCTGTGCTTGCAAAAATCCCAGACAGATATCAGCCTCTAGATTTGCCTCCCATTCTCCATGACCTCCCTGTCAATTACATCAATAATAAGCCCAGGTTTGATGGAGAGAATGCCAATATTACTACTGAAAAACATATTCAAAACCTTGAGGATTTCCTTGACCTTTATGAGGTTGAAGATGATGATGTCTGTATTAGGATGTTTGCCCTGTCCTTGGGAGGTAAAGTTAAAGATTAGTTTAAGAACCTTCCAGCTGCTAGCATCAGAAATTTTAATCAATTTATGCAAGTTTTCCTAGAAAGATGGGTGGTCATGAGAAATGTTTTCCTCCTCCTAGAAGAGTATGAACACTTGAAAAGAAAACCCAGGGAAACAGTACAACAATTTTCAGCGAGGTTCAATGTGGTGTATCATTCAATACCTGTGGATGTAAGGACAACTCCTGGTTTAGCCAAATTGCATTTCCCAGAAGCCTTTGATCCTAAGATGGATTTCCAATTAAGAGAAAGGAACACTACAAGACTTGAAGAAATGTAGAGCATTGCATTTGATGTGGAGACCAACTTGCTGATCAAAAGGTCAAAGTTAAAGGACAAAGAAATCGAGCAACTGAAGTCATCAGAAGCTAAACTGGAGATTTTGGTCAGTGCCATGGAGGAGATGATGCAGAGGATCAATAGGAAAGATGAGCTTGTTGTCCAAAGACAACATGTTCCACTGATTTCAGAGAAAGACATGGTCACAGTCCCCAAACATTTTTCTGCTCATCCTGGGTACCATGGTTTGAATAGTGATTCATTCATGTATTCAATCAACAACACAGACAAATATGAAGCTCCATATCAACTTGTAGAGGAACAACTAGCTAACATGATATGCATGTTCAATGGCATTTCATCCGTGGATGATTTACCTAAGTGTGACCAATATGATGATGATCATGAAGCTGAAATAGAGGTTGTCTATTCAAAGAAACCAACAGCATGTCATTGGCAGGAAGGAGATCATTTACAGTTCAGATGTGACAATCAGCCCATGCACAACAGTCATGACAACGATGAGGAAGAGATAGAAAATCTCAGAGTAAGTGAAGACACTTTGCCCTTATGTTTCTTATCTTTTCAATTTCTGAAAAGAAACTCTAGGCCAACTGTAAATAGTGAAGACAAAAATTCCCCTGATCAATCAATTGACAATGCCATTAAGGATATGGAGGCTATCCTAAACCCAAAATTGCAGCACTTTACCTACTCTGATTTTCAAATTCCAAATGAAAGCTTAAAGCCTGAGACAAACTGTGAGTTGATCCAAAATAACTCTGTACCATTGTGCTTTAATTCATTTCAAATTTTGAAGGAGACTCTTGGGCAAGAGTTGAAGGATAAATACATAAAAGGTCAGGAAATATCATTTGAATCAATGCAGCAGTCTTGTCAGTCTTTTCAGGATCCAATAGCTGATCGATTGGATGGCTTTTGGGGTCAAAATCATTCCCCATCATCCAACTATGGGATAAAACGCTGCTATGATATGGATATGTTAGGACAGTCAGCTACAGGGGTGTGTTCAGCATAAGTCACATTACAAAGCCCATCAGAGCAGTTGCAGCCATGTCAGGAAATGCACGAGGGTGAAGATAACATAGATATAGTGCCAGAGCTGCCATCCAAAAATCAAGGAACATGTCATTTCTACCTTGATCTTGTAGCTACCTATATGGATAATTTTCTCACTGTAGAGCCTCAATCTTTCTCTAACATTACTTTTGTTCTTCAAGACTGTCGGGGTCTCTATTGTAAACATCAATCATGTTTTCAGCAGTGGCCATCACACTTTGCAGTTTTGAATCTATGGGCAAAAGGTCAAGCTGTGCTTTTCACGGTGCTAACGAGCAGTCAAGCAATCAACTGGTCTCAGAAGCTACTTGATTGGCTTCATTGGCATTTTTGTATTATTTGATTTAACAAAATGAGCAGTAGCATAGAGTAGGTAGGAGAATGTGAATAAGCTCAACATTCTGAGCATCTCTTTTTCAGCAGTGTTCATTTGATTTGTTTTCATTTGCAAGATCAAAACATATACAGGTTGCAGAATAAGATTTTGGGATCAGTCCAATGGATAAAGCTCAGATCTGCATGTTCATAAGTCTATGGTTATTGACACCTCCTAAAAGAAGCTGCCATCCCCAGGTGGAGCCACTGTTATAACCCTATAATTCATAGGATCATCTGTTGACTGGAAATTTTTCACTCTGGGTGTACAGGTTGGCAAATAATATTTCATCTCTGCAAATTATTTTCAAAGGAAGCAGCGCACCAAACCCTCAAAAGTCATTAAGCCTAAGTTTTGCCTCACAAAACGCATTCGCGCCTGGAGAATAAAGAACATGCTTAGATTGACGGTCGATCTAGCGACGCGTAAATCAACGGCTGACAGTGGATTTCGGACCCCCCGACTATTTTGTTTTTAATGGTGGGCGGGGGGGGGTCCAGAATGTGGATTAAAAAGTGCGCACAGATCTACGGTTGTCATGGAGGCGTGCAGATGGACGGTTTACAAGCAATTCCGGACCCCCCGATCATTCTGCCTTTAATGATGGGGGGGGATCTGGAATAAGGCGGGTTTTTCCGGTGGACCCTATCTATACGTGTCACCCGATCCCATCACCTCTTCTGCATTCTTCCTCCACCTCAGTGCCACTCATTCCCTTGTCTTTTCATCCCTGAGCCACCTCACGCCCGTCACCCATCCATGAATAAACAAGACTTCATTACAAAGCCCATCAGAGCAGTTGCATCCATGTCAGGAAATGCACGAGGGTGAAGATAACATAGATATAGTGCCAGAGCTGCCATCCAAAAATCAAGGAACATGTCATTTCTACCTTGATCCTGTAGCTACCTATATGGATAATTTTCTCACTGTAGAGCCTCAATCTTTCTCTAACATTACTTTTGTTCTTCAAGACTGTCGGGGTGTCTGTTGTAAACATCAATCATGTTTTCAGTAGTGGCCATCAAACTTTGCATTTTTGAATCTATGGGCAAAAGGTCAAGCTGTGCTTTTCACGGTGCTAACGAGCAGTCAAGCAATCAACTGGTCTCAGAAGCTACTTGATTGGATTCATTGTCATTTTTGTATTATTTGATTTAACAAAATGAGCAGTAGCATAGAGTAGGTAGGAGAATGTGAATAAGCTCAACATTCTGAGCATCTCTTTTTCAGCAGTGTTCATTTGATTTGTTTTCATTTGCAAGATAAAAACATATACAGGTTGCAAAATAAAATTTTGGGATCAGTCCAATGGATAAAGCTCAGGTCTGCATGTTCAGAAGTCTATGGTTCTTGACACCTCCTAAAAGAAGCTGCCATCCCCAGGTGGAGCCACTGTTATAACCCTATAATTCATAGGATCATCTCTTGACTGGAAATTTTTCACTCTGGGTGTACAGGTTGGCAAATAATATTTCATCTCTGCAAATTATTTTCAAAGGAAGCAGCGCACCAAACCCTCAAAAGTCATTAAGCCTAAGTTTTGCCTCACAAACTGCATTCGCGCCTGGAGAATAAAGAACATGCTTAGATTGATGGTCGATCTAGCGGCGCGTAAATCAACGGCTGACAGTGGATTTCGGACCCCCCCGACTGTTTTGTTTTTAATGGTGGGCGGGGGGGGGGTCCAGAATGTGGATTAAAAAGTGCGCACAGATCTACGGTTGTCATGGAGGCGTGCAGATGGACAGTTTACAAGCAATTCCTGACCCCCCCGATCATTCTGCCTTTAACGATGGGGGGGGTCTGGAATAAGGCGGGTTTTTCCGGTGGACCGTATCTATACGTGTCACCCGATCCCATCACCTCTTCTGCATTCTTCCTCCACCTCAGTGCCACTCATTCCCTTGTCTTTTCATCCCTGAGCCACCTCACGCCCGTCACCCATCCATGAATAAACAAGACTTAGGATGAACAAAATAACAATCAAGGTAGTTAGATTAACTGATAATGTTAGTATAGGTTAAATTAATTAATAATAAACTAGTTAATAATTAATTAATTAATTATTAATCAACGTAAAAATTTTAGTTAATAATTAAGTTAAAAATTGATTAATTAATAATTTAGGTTAAGGTTTTATTAATTAATATTTAAAGAAATTATATAAAAAACATATATAAAAAAAATAATATAAAATACCAAAACATTATAAAACAATTTAAAAAGAAAAATATAAAATATAAAACAATACAAAACATATAATACAAATTATATAAAACATTTAAATCAAAACATAAAAAACATAAAATAAAACACATTAAAAAACAAAACGTAACACATAACACATAATAAAAAATAACAAAAACAAAAAGCAAAATTTAAAAAACTAAAAAAAAAGCATCCTATCCTAAGTCTACCCCTCATACCTCACACCTACCATCCCTCACGTCACCCTCCACTCACCTTTACCTCCACACTCCCTCACGTCACCCTCCACTCACCTTTACCACCCAAAACTCCCGCTCATATTCCATGCCTCAGGACTCTCCATCCCTATTAAGCATTTAAATCAACGCACCATAATTTTTCCGGACCCCCCCCCTCACCATATGGAATTTAACGAGAGGGGGGGGTCCGGAATACCGCTTTTCACCAAAAAACCACTTTTCCCATTTTTGCCTAATTTTTGCCTGTTTCAGCATGTGTTCGTCCGAGGTAGTTTCTGGGCAAACTGAGATGTATTTTAAAAATTTGAGAGAGGTTTTTTCTCAGCACGGGCTGAAGAACAAAAACCTCTCTCATTTTTTTCAACAGAGCTACGAGAAGGGATAATAGAAGACATATTAGAGGCCCATTTTTCCAGATTCTTAATTTTCCATTACAGTCCCGATCTTGCAGGAGCTGTTACCGCCATCTGGGGATGAATTTGGAAAAACCGAAGGAGATTTTTGTCCATATCATGCCCATATACAATAACCTCCTTCCATTTTCTCCCAGGTGTCATCATTCAAGAGAAAAACACGTCTGTTCAGACCCCTTTTTCACAGAAAACCGGTCCGTCTTTCATGGCAGAAAGCTCCAAATTTTGTGGGAGTGGTGGTTATTTTTGGCCGAGGCAGTTAAAACAACTTCCAAAACTTACTGGGATGATCTATCCTATTTATTCAAATGATTTTAATGTAAAAGGGTTCGACCTATGTAAAGAGTTTGGCCCTTTTTGGCTGGACTGTGGGCCTTGTTACTTCATGAGGTTTCTCTGTAATTTTGGAATGACAAAATCAGTAATGGAGGAAATGATTTACAGGATTCTCATGTAGAAGTGTTGGTGGTGTGTCCCTTGTCTCTTTTTAGTCATCTTTCTGTTATCATTCAAACATTTTCATTTCTTATTATTGAAAAACGGTTAATGGAGAAGAATTTATGCATGCATACTCTTTGTCCAAATTTTTCAATAATATTTATGTTTTCTTCTAAAACTCAGTCTATGAATTATTAACTACTCATTTTATCAGTTTTTCTTCCCATTTCTTCCTCAAATAAACACCCTTTAAACTTGATTCGATCCAACAGTTGTTACTATCTTGCCCTGTGGAGACAGTTACCTCTAGATTTGATTTGATCATTGTCTTATAAAAAGACCCCATAGCCCAATGGTGATTTGAGAAACTCGTCAACCACATCCTCATCTAAATATTTTCAAAAATCCCAACCCCATACTTTCATATCTAGCCTAATATCTATTAAAATAGAGATATATCAGACAGAGAGATCCCTCTCTGAGTCTTGGAGGGCTAGATCCAAGACTCAAAGTGGTTTTGATGTTGTCTCTACGACTTCCTTACAGCCTTGGGAAAATTACAGAGCGATAACAGGTTGCATCATAGACTAGGAAATATGGATTTTGAGTTTTTATTTTATCTATTGTTTTATGAAAGTTGACTTTATGGATCTTTGGACAACATGTTTCATTTTGGATATATGTGTATTATTTTTGAAATAATTTCAAATTTCATAAGATAAAATTTTCAAAAGTGAATATGTTGATGGGAGACACAAGGAGGTGTGTTTTTCTTAACTAATGGTTATGTTATGATTGTTATGAACTAAGGGTAGTCACAAGGGGTCCCACCTACTAGTTATTATTTATTTATGACCCTTATTATAATTATTACTCTACCCCCTAACTAAAGTTAGTTGAGTCTTTTAATTAACTTAACTAATGAGTTGGTTAAACTACTTCAAAACATTCTAATTTGTTAAAGAAAAATAAAAGGGAGGAATAAGAGGAGGATAGGAGGAGAATCATACTAAGGGTCGTATTGTAGACATAAATATTTAGGGTTGAATCACATCATTTAGAGACTTTTTTTTCAGAGAGTCGAGTGGGAAGAAATATGTGGAAATATGATCCATATTTGATCCAGGTGGATATCGATGGCCACCCACCTTTTCTGACTAGCTCAAAATAATTTTCTGGCAATTTTGGCAATTTACTATTTTTAGCAAGTTTTGACTTCCAGGGCCATTTTGAGGGCCTCAATGAAGGTTTTTTGAGATCAAGGTTCTCAATTATATACAAAGTCATGATTTATCCCCCAAAATGAATCTCCTCAATGATACCTTTCCAACGAGCTATCATATCCCTAAAACAGAGATCGTATGCAAAAGTTACAACCCCAGGAAGTTGTACTCACTTACCCAAACGGGGCCCACATGAATTTTGACGCTTCATCTCCTAGGGTTAGGTTTTTGGAAGTCTAGGTTTTTTATAATTCCTACTTATTGTAAAAATGCCTTCAGAGCCTCATTTTAATCATCTTCTTGCAAATGTGAGTAGCCGTCAAATCTCTTCTCAGAGATAAACTGCCACCATTCTAGCGAGTCTTTCACTCTGTATTTTTACAGTCTCTATACATTTGTTTGATTAATATAAATCATGTATTATTGTATATATGTGTTTATGGTTTCATCTCTGATACATTTCTGTTATATTATTGAATATCTACAATATCTCTGTGCATTTCTTTATTATATCTCCACTCTCATTTCGTGCTGAAAATAATTTGGATCAGTGGTATCAGAGAAGGCTGCTCTTGATCGTTTTTTCAGTGCATGTCCCCGATGAGGTCCAAGTATAACAAGTTGGGTCTCTATCTTGTCTCTCTTGAATACAATCTCTCTCGCACACCCAAGAAACCCTCAATGGAGAAAGGAAAGAAAAACGACGAAGCAGATGATCCTATCAATCTGTTGCTTGAGCAAGCTCTCATGTGGTAGAGGGATGAAATGATGGAGAATTTTTCCCACATCCTTAAACGCCTGCTGATAGCATCAGGCACATCTTCATCAAGTGGCCACTTTTGAGGCACCTTTCCTTTCAAGGTACAAGTTAATTTTGATATTCCTTTATTTGAAGGACAGATAGATGCATAAGCCCTAGAAAAATGGTTAACTCTGCTAGAAGGTTATTTCTCTGTTCACAATTTTTCTGACAAAGAAAAAATCACCTTCACACTCCTTAAAGCTCCCCATCGTGTCAAATATTGGTGGAAAATTTACTGGGAGAAAATTTCCACAGATGAGTCTTGAATATATGGGGTCGATCCCACATGTGATTTTTTTGTGGATGTGGTAAAGGAACAATATTACCCTATTGGAAACTATGATGACCAATACATGAGATGGACCACACTGTGGTAAGAGAGGGGCCAAGCAGTTCCAGAGTTCACCAATACCTTCCATACCTTGTGCACCAAACTGGGTATCAAAGACCCGAGTGACATTTGGTTCTAAAATACTGTGGGGCTCTACACAGATACATCCAAACTGAAATGGATTTTCTAGATATCTCATCACTTGGTGTTGCTTATCGATATGTTGTTAAAATTGAGCATAAATTTAAGCACCAAAAAAAAACGAGATTTCGAATCTGTAAATCCGCAAAAACCAAAGTATGACAAAGACAACCCTAACAAATAGTTTCCCAAAAACCAGTCCAAGACACAGGAAAGGAAGGGTCACAGGAAGACAAAGAAGGACACCGGAAAATGGTGTGAGTTCCACAAAATCCCCTGGCACAATACCAATGAATGTCACTCAAAACATTCATTAGTGGCCAAGATCAAAGACAAAGATCCGAACCCTGATTCATAATCTAATTCTAAAAATAATGGTAAAGGACAGATCATTGATGTGTACCCCACTGCTATTGTCACTACCGCAACAATTCAACCAGAAGAACTGACAGATCCTGAAGAGGGGGAGCACCTTTTTCATTCACAAATGTGGGTGAAGGGGACCTCACTACATTTTATTGTTGATAGCAGAAGCCAGAAGAACCTCATCACAACAGAGGTCATCAAACAGTTGGGATTGTTGACAACACCACATCCATAGCCATACAACATCGGGTGGCTTCACCAAGGATGCGATCTCTATGTCATCCAACAATGTCGATTTTTATATGGCATCCATCCCTTCAAGGATGAGGTATTATGTGATGCTTCCCCACTAGATGTCTATGATGTTCTCTTGGGCTAGCCATATATGTGGAAGCACCATGTTGTTTATGAGTCTCGACCCCGTAGTGTCATTGTTACTTTGGGGGGTCATCTCTACAGAATACCAGAGGTAGTTCCGACTATTGTTCCACCTAAAAAGAGTCACAAGGTTGTATCTCATACTGCAAAATTTAGCTTCTTCACAATCTGTTCAAAAGGAGAACAGGAGGACATTGCAACCACTACGGCTTCGCCCCAAGCACCTTATGTCCAATAGAAGCAAATCGACAAGGCTGCAACAAAGCACAAATATTCCTTCTATACACCATCCTCTCATGTATCTCAACTTGTTGAACAACCTCAACCTCAACATGTTCTTGACATACTTCCATAAACTGAGCAGTGTGATGTCTCCAACAATACAAGCAACTCACCAAGATGCAGATCCAACAAACGCTTTTCCCTCTCCCCTAGGAACTCAACGCAATGGATACCATTTCTTCATAAGGAGTGAGGATCGATCTAGGTGGATATTGGTGGCCA
The DNA here is from genome assembly GCA_009831015.1 of Picea engelmannii. NCBI lineage: Eukaryota > Viridiplantae > Streptophyta > Pinopsida > Pinales > Pinaceae > Picea > Picea engelmannii. The sequence continues at coordinate 722,321 of ML781982.1, forward strand.
CCCACCTTTTCAGTCTGGCTCAAAACAGTTTTCTGGCAAATTTCGCAATTTACTATTTTTAGCAGGTTTTGACTTCTGGGGCCATTTTGAGGGCCTAAATGAAGGTTTTTCTAGATGAAGGCTCTCACTAATATCCAAAGGCATGATTGAGCCCCCAAAATGAATCTAATCAGCGATACATTTCCAACGAGCTATCATACGCCTAAAATGGAGATCGTATGCAAAAGTTACGACCCCGGGAAGTTGATGTACTCACTTACCCAAACGGGGCCTACATGACTTTTGGCGCTTCATCTCCTAGGGTTAGGTTTTTGTATGTCTAAGGTTTTTGGCATTCCTATTTATTGTAAAAAGGCCTTCAAAGCCTCATTGTAATCATCTTCTTGTGAATGCGAGTAGCCGTCACATCTCTTCTCAGAGATAAGTTGCCACCATTCTAGCGAGTCTTTCACTCTGTATTTTTACAGTCTCTGTACATTTCTTTCATTAATAGAAATTGTGTATTACTATATATATGTGTTTATGGTTGCATCTCTGATACATTTCTATTATATTATTGAATATCTGCAATATCTCTGTTCATTTCTTTATTATATATCCGCTCTCATTTTGTGCCAAAAATAATCTAGATCAAGATTTTAGAGTTCAGTTTTGGTTTTCTGCTAGAGGTCCTTTTGTATGTTCCATCGGGAATGTCTAAGTTTGACTTTGGTCCAAAATTTATGCATGATATTTTGTAAATAAAATGACTCTTTGGTGAATTTGAATGAAATAAGGGATTGTTTTATGTCTCATCTTTCTTGATTATCATCTTGGTGACTTTTCTTGTATCTTTACATTTATTTCAGTAATTGATATGTTCAGAAAATTACATAAAAAGTGAATTTCCAACAAGCTTTTTTTGTTGATAAAAGACTAGCCTAAGCACTTGTAATTAATACTTGTGAGTTAGGATGTTATTTTTGTTGGCTATAAAAATAGGGTGATATTCCCTTCTATTTTGTTTTATCCAAGAAGAATCTGAAAATGCTTGCGTAAGATCATTTCATATATTTTCCTCAACAAACATTTCTCAAGAAGGGTATCAAATACCTAGGATTTTATATTAAATTACCATGGAGTTAAGGACGCTAATTTCAAGGATTAAAAGGAGCTTAAAATTGTGTTATAATATATGGATTTTCAATGGTTTAATATTAACATTGATTAAATTAGCTATTGAGGAGATATTGGTATACCAGATGTCTCTTTTTCTTATTTCGAAATATGTTATTGAAAAAATTAGAAAGATGAATTAGAATTTCCTTTGATCAAGTGATAGGTACAAGAGAGGCATCACATTGGATAAACGGAAGAGGGTGGTGATCCCCAAAGATATGGGAGGATTGGGGATAAAATACCTATCTCTCTTTACCAATCATTATATGAAAAATGTGTGTGCAAGCTAATAACATTTGATGGTTTGTGGAGTGAATTGATGAAGCATAAATATATAGAAAAAATTTATGTGGAGGATTGGATAAGAAGTCCAAAACAATCATGTCAAAATTCATGGATTGTATGGAAATCTAGGATATTACCCTTTCCTTTGCTAGGAATATGGTTAATCTAAAAGTTCGACAGAGAAAACAAGGTAAAATTGGGGGACATTACTTGGGTAAGTTGTTGGGATTATTACAAACTATTTGAAAACTTTATTCATATTATTGAGGGGAAAATGATACTATAATATATTCCAAGTGGCTTATAGGGGCCTCACTACAATTTGGAAACACCTCACTACAATTCAAAAACAAGAATGGAAGGTCATTACAATAATTGGATTAAACGGAATTGAAGCTACAAAATGGAATAATTGTATATTGTTAGTGCATTCTGTACATGTTAGGATAAATGATATATGTGTGGATGAAATCATTTGGTCAAAAAACATATCCATGGGCAAATATACCCATAAAACACATTATATGGCACTCTATGAAGAACGACTAGTTGAGATGTATCGCTAGTGGTGGAAGACCATATTGAAGTATAAATGTCCACTGAAATATAGGATTTTCATGTAGATATTTTTAAACAATAGGATATGAACCTAGTATCAGTGCGAGAGAAGAGGAAAGGATGGACCTAGTACGTTTCCTCTCTGCATGGAGACTGAGGATACTTACTATCATTTGTTGATGACTTGTGAATATGCAAAGTTGTTTTTGAAAGAGAGATGGACTATCACAGGTTACAATATTATCTCGCTAAGTTCCACTATTGAACATGTTATAAAGGTACAAATGGGTACCAAGGTATATGAAAATTGTAAATCTATTTGTCTCATAGTGGGATGGGGGAGTTTCTTAGCAAGGAATGTTACACTTTCTGAGGACAAATCTATTCTACACAGAATAAATCACAGGTTAATGGGGGATGAGGTGTAATATATATGAAGGATAATAATTTTTTTAAGTGCAAAATAGCATTTGACTATGGTACAAATAATGTTTCAAATTTTATGGCTCTTGAAACAAATCTCATGCTAGTTGTTAAATATGGGGAAATAAAATTACAAGTTTTTGGAGATTCACCTATGGTGATAAATTGAATTCTACATGTGTCTCTGGTGGAAAATTTCTTGTTGAGGCCAATTTATGAAGAGATACAAAGATTTAAATATTTATTCATAACTCTCTCATTTATTCATGTCTACAAGGAACATAACACTGAAGTTGATAGACGTTCCAAAGAGGGTATGATGTTGGAACATGAGAAGAAGAGTGTATTTTTATGGAACTTGGGAAATGAATCATCAAAGAAGTGGTGGAGGATAACTCCACTATCTTCAAGCATCCACCTTTATTATAAGTTTTTTTGAAGTTAATAAACTCTTAAATTTTCCGATCTTTGGAGGGACATGTTTCACCTACAAGATACTCTTCCAAGATGATGTAGGATAAAGTATTTTGATTTTGATGGAGAAGTCTATTTTACAGGACTTTCTCTAAATGTTTTTGTAAGAAAATTATGAGCTACATGATAGTATCAAAATATCTATTGGAAGTGTTCCAAAACATAGTGTTAAATTTACATGCAGCAGCGAGAGCCATTCTCCTGGAGGATGACTAAGACCCTAGACGAGATCTAGGGCCCCCAGTGCACTCCTGGGGTATGTGGTCTGGGACCAATATTGATAAAGACCCTAGGTTAGTAACCAGG
>ML781982.1:725624-753703 GCA_009831015.1 Picea engelmannii
ATTGATTGGAATATCTCTGTTGGTTAGGGTTTTCATTTTACTGTTAGAGATCAAGTTTTATTTATCTCAAGTTCAGATTTATATTGTACTATTACTACCCTATATGCTGTTCTGTTCTTCAGATCTATAGGAGTTCTGCTCTATTTTTTAAAAAGAGACTGTTGTTTCATTCTTACCCTAAAAATCTAACACATAGGTATTCCAAGAGAGGATGAACACCTTCACTAACAACGTACACAACTAGATCAAAAATCGACACGTCAATTGTTTTACGTGGTAAAACCCCTATGGGGAAACATGCATAGCCCCAGCCAATGTGGACACTTGAGAAAATTTATTAATTCAAAATAAAATGTATTACATAGATTTTCTCACAATCAATCATCGACAAATGAACCTTCGTGTTTTTTAAATAAAGATCATGGACAAATTAGGTGTTAATCCATAGATCAATGTAGTAATTAATATCAAGGAGAATATGAGTCGTTGGATCACTCTAACATGAACATATTGTGACCATCAGATTACAAATGTATACTAATGCATACTAAATAAACACACTAATAAACACATTTTGACTTAATGACACATTAGACCAACTTGATCTTAATTATCTCCTAAGTGTCTAAATATCCTAACATCCCCTCTTAACAACAACTTGATATAGGATTAAATGATTTAAAAAGGAGTCACAATAGGAGAAGGAAGGAGACATTAGATCTTACCCCCCATTAATGACAACTTCATGAACTACTAACATAGATTAAAGTTTAGAAAAAATCCCTTCTATAAGAGACTTTATGAAAATGTCTGCAACTTTATATTCTATAGGGAAAAAGAGAACTTCAATAACTCGAACATGAATGAGATTTTTGATGAAGTGCATGTGTCTCTTAGTGTGTTTCTTTCATTTATTTTGAACTGGACTATTAATGAGCTTGAAGAAACTTTGATTGTCACACTAGAGGGCGGTTGAAGTTGTTTTTGTTGGAATCCAAATGTTGAAAGGAATTTTCAAAGCCACACAGATTCTTGACTTGCATTAATTGTTTCTTAGTACTCTGGTTCTTATAAAGAAAGAGAAATAGACTATTGTTTATTACAAACCCAAGTGACAGGTCCAAAACCAAGTTTGAAATCATAACCTATAGTATACTTTCGATCATCGAGGTCTTAGATGTAATCTAAATCAGTGAAACCAACCAACAAAGAAGTCCCCCATGAACTATAATGTATCCCAAACTAAATTTTTCCTCAAACATACCAAAGTATCATTTTAGCTTCTTTCCAATGGATTTCATGGGGTTTTCTCATATATCAGGAAACAATACCAACAACAAAGGAAGTATCAGGATAGGTATGAGTCAAATATAAGAGACTACCAACTACCTAACGGTACAGGGTGGCATCAAATTTGGGAGAAGTACAAGTGGAAACAATTTTGACTCTAGACTGGAAAGGAGAAGAGGTTGGCTTAGAATCATCCATGTGAAAGTGATGAAGAAGGTAACAAGAATACTTAGACTAGGAAAGAAATATTCCTTCCTTGGTTTTCAATACTTGGAGGCCAAGGAAATAATGCAAATATCTTATGTATGCTATTTCAATTTTTTTTAAGGCTAGATTTTACATGGGTTAAAAGTTTAGGGTCATTATCGGTGAGGATAAGGTCATAAACATAAAGAAAACGTATTATGATATGGCTTCCTACTTTATTGATATAGAAATTAGGATCATAATGGCATCTAGAAAATCCAGTTTCAAAAAGAAAGTTGTCCATTATGGTATACAAGGCTAGAGGATCTTTCGTAAGACCATAAGATATTTCTTAAGCTGGAAAACAAGGCTGGAGTCATTCTTAACATATCTAGGAGGTTGTTCCATGTAGATTTATTCTTAAAAAACCCCATGGAAGAAGGAATATTTGACATCCAACTGATGGACCTCCTATTTATGTGTGGTTGCAAGGGATAGGGATAGAATGAGGATATAATTAATTTTCTCTATGGGGGGGAAAATTTCATTATAGTCAATGCCTTAAACTTGAAAGATTCATTTCTCTACTAATCTAGCCTTATGTCTGTAAACACTTCCATATGATGCATAATTATTTCTATACATTCATTTACATTTGACTAGATTTCTTCCTTTCGAAAGAGGTACAATATCCCATGTATCGTTCGCCATTAAAGAGATATACTCTTCATTCAATGTTATGTCCCAATATGGATGACATAAAACTTCTACAAATGTTTCTAGATCATGATTCTCTGGAAATTGATCCAAAAGAGAAGAGGATCCCTGGAACTATGAATGAGTTTGACGCTAATATGAAGGATCGCTAACAAGATCACCAGTTGCTTCTCCTACTGAATGAACCCATCTGGGAGGTGATGGTGCTAATGAAGTTTCATGTTCAATGGACTCATCTGGAGAAAGGTGAGTAGGAGGAGGTGTATTTTCATCCTCAATATCACGACCTGAAAAATAAAAAAACATAATAGGAAGATAATATAGCACAAACTCTCAAGATGGGTCACAGGTCAAAGATGGAACAAATTACAAATTAGGCTTGTATGCCAAGATATTTTCATAAAATTTAAAATCTCTTCTAATAATAATTTCATTATTATTGATTCTTGGGATAAACTAAGGATAATTTATCTCTAAGGTTAGAGTTTATTTGTGGCCATGAATTGCTTTATGCAGTTGTTCAATGCAATATTGAAGCATGGCCTTAGGTTTGGGGGGTGGTTCCCCCCCTTGAAGTCCCCTCCTCCATCATACATTGTTTCCTTTCAGGATTTGATCACTTCCTATACCAAATTAGTGAATATTGTGCCCACCAAATTCATGAAAATGTTGGATGAGATCCTGAAGGATTTGATGCACTCTTCATCTAGATGTCCTTTTGCCCTGCACCTATCCAAAAATTGACTTATTTGAATTTTTAATAGGTTATTTCCACCTCCGAGGTACATGGATCAATGGATAGATATGAATTGGAAGAAAACGAGCCAAGGAAATATTTCCTCATCTTTTCATGGTAAGTTGTTTTTGTGTTTTTGTTTGAAAATAAGGAATATCGGGATCTCATTTTTAGGAGTGGACCATAATTTATAGGATCAAGGGGCATGCATTTGAATAAATGGATGCCTAACTTCATTCCAGAAAATGGCATCCCCTCTGTGGTTTTGGTTTGGGTCCACCTTCCATTCCTTCATTTGCATTGTTGGAATAATGAAACTCTTTGAAGTATTGGGAACACATTGGGAAGATTTATTGATCGAGTAGAATGACGAGAAGGAATTCAAGCCTGTGAATGAATCCATGTAGAGGTAGATCTAGAAAAAGGGTTTCTACAAGTTATTCAACTAACTTTGGATGACTAGAATTATATCTAGAAAGTGGATTATGAGCAATTCCATTTCAAATGAAAAAAATTTCATGAATATGGAGACTTTGCTAAAAACTGCTCACATAAAAACACAGATCAACCTGAGGAAAGTGCCTAAGAATAGTGGAAACAACCAAAAAGGAAGAATTTTGTTGGGAAGGAAGTGGTTCATCAACAAGATCAACCTCAGGAGGGAAATACCTCCCCTTCCTACCCTCAAAATCCTATATCTACATGAGGATGGGATCGTGGGGGGAATCAAGTAGAAATAAATATGAGGTTTAAGAAAATATGGAGGAAAATACTAGGGAATCAAGAGAAGGGGGAAAGGAAATAGAAGAAAGAGGTAAAAAAGGGTTACAAGAAAAGGAAAATTCTAAGATCTCTTTAGATTTTACCTGCCCCCAATGTGGAGATCCAACTCCAAGTAAAATTTTAATCCACTCTATCTCAGGGATATCGAAAATATTAGAGGAATTTAATCAGGAAGAATCAGAGGAATAATTGAAAGAGGTTTCTCAAAGCACCACATAGAAGAAGGTGGGATGAAGATCCAATCAGAATAGAAGGGAAAATGAAGCAGACATAGATAAATAACTAGGTATTCAAGCCACTTTTGAAGGGATATTCAAAAAACATGGGAAAAAGGGAGATTTCATGCCCAACCTCTAAAAGGGTTGTCCCAAGCATTGTCCCATCCCTCTAAATGGGGGGAAAGAAAATAATCAAGTAAATAATGAAATTAATGTCCTGGAATTGTAGAGGAATGGGATGTAAGTATAAAAAAGAAGCAATGGGAAAATTGTTCAGAATAGAAAAACCTAAAATCCTTCTGATCCATGAGACAAATTTAAAGGACTCGTAATCTCTTCAAGAAATGCAACAAATATGGAAGAAGAGAAATGTAATCACTAAAAGTTCAAGACGGGCCTTAGGGGGAATTTATACTCTTTGGAACCCCAACATATTTTAGTCAGAAGAAGATGCATAAGCAACATGTTGGATAATGGTTAAATTATTTCATCTTCCCTCAGGTATGTTCTATCATATTTTCAATGTTTACATGCCAAATAACTATTGGTAAAAAGCATAATGTTGGGACTCCCTTCTAGGCTTGGAGGAATGTAGAGTTACTCAACTTTATATAACTGCAGGGGATTTTAACACTACAATCCATTTGAATAAAAAAAGAGGGGGTTCAATAGTTCAGGATCCCTCTAGAGAAAAAATGGAGGATTTGATGTTTGTTTTGGACCTAATGGATGTTCCTCCAACTAAGGGCCAATTTACTTGAAATAATAGCAGAGTGGTACCTGGTCATATAGTATTCAAGTTAGACTGTTTCCTTATTATTATTTACTTTCTATCTATCAGGTACCTTATATTCTTCCATAATTCATTTTTCCATCTCGGTTCACGGACCCATTTCCATAAGTTTTGTAAAAGAAGAAATTTGGGACCCATCTCATTTGGGTTTAATCCTCTATGGATGGAGAAGACATAATTTTTCCCTATTATCTCTCATACCTGGAGTCAATGGATCTCAAGTTCATTGGTTCATATTTAGGAACATAAATTAAAACTTGTTAAAGTTGCAATGAAGCAATGGGTTAAAAAATTTGGTATCCCTTTGAAAATTGAAGTGTTGGAGCACTAGATAAAGAAACTAGGATAAAGAGTCGGGATGTACAACCTGGATTGTTAAAGAAATAACAAGTCACTTATGAAAATTATTTAAAGTCAATAAAATATGAAGAGACCATGTGGAAGATGAAGTCTCAAAGCTTGTGGCTGCATGATGGGGATAAAAATAATTATTTTTTTCATAAGCAGGCCCAAGCTAGGAAATGGCGTAATAGGGTGGATGAAATAAATACATCATCTTGTGAAGTAGTAAATTACTTTGAGGATATTAAAAATATGGACTATTCCCACTTGGGTAAGTTATACTCAACAAAAAGTAAAATGGATGAGGGGTTATGTGAAAAAATCCAGTCCTATTGTAATCTAGGGAAAAGTAGGGAGTGTCACTAGTAGATCCTTACATAGATATCATAGATAAACATTCATAAACATAGACATAGGTAAATACATACACAAGTAATGAGATCCCAAAGAAAAATCATTTTATTATATGATAGAACAATACAACACAATTACATATAACGTCACACATGAAGCTATCTGAGCCTTCATGTGCTTGTCTATTTATACTTATTTCAGGAAGTTGTAACTACTTAACTTTCTGGTTTGATCGGTTAATAGAGACTCTGATGGAATTCTACTTCTAACTACGTCAGTCGACCGACATGTTCTTAGTCGACCATCGGGTCTAGTCGATGGGGTCAACTAGCCCCTAGAAAATCTTCACTCACCTCAATTTCTTGCTCATCCTGAGAAAGTGGGGGTTATAATTTTTTTTTTCTTCATATTTTGACTACAATATTACAATATTGAGAAGTAGAAGATGAAGAAAGAAAGAGAAACATGTAAGAAGAGGAGACAAAATATTTATATGGTCAACTGACTTAAGAAACTACTTCTCACTGATCTGTTGTGCTTGGATTTCCTCGACTGGTTTCATCGACATCCTTTTTGTTTTCTCTTTCTGTGATGACTTTGAAGGTAGCCTAAATAATACTAGGGGTTGATTACTTTTTTTGTTGAATGAAATCACATAATGTGTCAATCGCATGTTGCACTTCGAGACTTAGAATTTTTTACTCAGAAATCATGTAAACTTTATCTACTATACTTTATGTCTGAGAAGTTCTTGAATGTTGGTCAAATTGTTGTTCTCTGGCTGGCATTTTAGATATGATCTGGCTAATGTGACTAGTCACCTGGTCAGTTTCCAACTGCATTTTGTGTCCCTCCCTTTGTCATTCCTACTCTTGTTTTGATAGTTGTTTCTCTATTGCTCTTTCTTTTTCCAGCTACGTGGTGACGACTTCATTTATTTTTCTATCCATAGCCAAGTTTCTTGTCCTTTCTATATTGTGGTCTGCAACCTTTTGTATCCGACATTTACTAAATGCATCTACAAAATGAGTTAGCCATTCACTTACCAAAGAATTTAGTGTGATAGATTTTTTGGTTAATTTATGTATGTTCTTCTTGAATCCTTTCATATTATTTCGTTTTGTTTCTAAGGATGCATTCATCTGCTCTTGAGATATTTGGATTTGTTTGACGGCTAAGTCACACTGTTGTTCAACTTCTTCTTTTTCTTTCCTCAGAGCCTCTACTTGTTGTCGGTAGTTTGTGTTGATTTTGATCATTCTATCGATCATCTCTTTAAATACTTCTAGGGGGTTCTTCACTTATGAAATATGTTCTATCCCTTCATTCAGCCTCACTACTTCTTTAAATCCCTCCAAGATATTATTTTTCTCTTGTTTTAGTCTTTCGACCCAACTTCCTTCTTTCAGCTCCTTCTTCCATCTCTTTTTTTACTCTTTTAAAATATCTCCATGTAAGTCAAACAAGTGTTTGTTGGAAATCGTGGTCAGGTTTAATCAAGCCTCGATCGACGAACTAGTTTGAGTAGCACTTGATTACCTTCTTATGGGTATTTGTCTTAATTCAATCGATGGCATGGAATTTCAAGAATATCGTCTACTACATTTTCTCAGGCTTGACAAAGGGTGTATTTCTCTCTCCATTTTACTTTATTGTTCATTTTATTTAACATTATGGCTACTCTTTAAATATTTTAACTTTTTAGTTTTCTATACTTGAATTTGTCTATTTATTTATTTTTTTATTCATTTTAAGCAAGGTTTATTTCTTATAAGTATGATTGGTCAATTTAGTCGGTTCCTATTGGAAAATCTCTTCTATATTTTGACAACAAGGTTCTTTTATTTTATACCTAATACTTATTTAAACGGGCACCATTAATTACTTTCTTAAATGGTTTCCCTAATAATGTTCTAATTTTGACCGCTCCATTCGGTTGAATATCTTCCACCACATAAGGCCCCAACCATGTTGTTGAGCCTCCTTTTTTTCACCTCCAATTGCCTTATCCTACCCCATATCCTAACCAATTTTTCCTCATAGATATGAACTATGTGCCTAATTTCCTCAACAGACATGTCATTTAGCAATTTTTTTGTACATGAGGTAATATTCATTTAGTCATGATTTATGTCGTTTATTAATGGTTAGAATTGAATAATTAATGACTATTATGTTGCTAATTACTTTGACCATTAATTAAGCAGCTCCATCTAGTACTACCACTAGTCTCGTACTACAACAACCCACTAATCCATTACTCTGCCTGATCCAATACTCCACTAATTCGGTACTCCACCTGATCTGGTACTCTACGCTCATCTGGTACCAGATCTGTGCCTCTTTCGGTACCATATCCATCTGGTAATACCATCGCATTGGTATGTTACCCATATTATGAATGTGTTAGTCCGATACTAAACACCTTCCTACAGGATTCTGGTACCAGTAACCTATAGGATTCTGGTACTAGATTTGCACCTCAATTTTTGTGCAGATAAATATGAACCTCAAAATTTGGGGACATGGGTTTTTTCCATAGCAGAATTTTCATGTGGAAACATGGGGAATAATTCCACTATATCACACGTGTGGACCTCCATCTCAGGGGGAACGATTCATCCTAAAATCATCAAATATTTCTAAACGGCCATATTGCGCCTTGATTTTCATGCATATGGAAGCATATCATACAAAACCATCAAATGGGTTTTTAGAAAATCTGTCTAGACACAAAACCCATTAGTCATTTCCCAAAATTCACAACATATAGAGAGATATCAAAGGATATTTAACCCGAATTTGTAATATCTGGTGAAAAACCCATATTTTGTGCATAAACAGTTTAAATGAATTCTGAGTTGGGGGATTTGTTCTAATCCATCCCCATTGAATTTCCTTGTATAAATATGAAGGAAGAATTAGTAAGTAGGGGAGATATATAAACATTGTTATGTTGACTGAAATGTTGAACTGTCTATCCAATCAATCAGTTGAAGGAATACAGATGATATTTTGTGCAATTCATGGGAATGAGTAAAGTTCTTTAGTATGAGATTTATTTAGAGGTACCTTGTTGGTTAGGCAAGGTCCCACCACCCCAATCAACGTAAACCTCCCTGTATCTGTCTTTGTGTGTTGTAAGTCAATTGTTTGAGTGTCAACACTTAATAGTTGTGTGTGTTGTAGATGATTTTAAATGCATTATAAGTACAATATAGATTTATTTGATTTTGAATCAATGTGATTAAATGGTTATACATTAAGCAGAATAGATAAATCCATTTCTATTTCTGCATATTGATATTTAATTGATAAAACTTTGATAGATGTATGGGATTGTTAATTAAGAAAATGTTATTGTTTTGAATTTATGACTGTGTTGTTCTTAGTAGATACAGGAACCACAAGACTTCATCTTTCACCTTCATGCTCCATATAATGAAGTCTTTCAATTATATTGATTGTTTCTTGTATTAAAGAAGGTTCAATTGGAATTGATAGAGTTATGATTGATTTCTTTCTAAGAGTGAGTAAAGTGGATTGTTGATTACTGTTTAAAATTCTACAAGAAGCAAGATCTAAGTTCATCTCTCCATTTCATTAGCCTATAATGAACTGGCTTGTCATCAAAGCAAGAACCTTTTCAATTGAGTTCTTGTTTGAGAGTTTTCCCATCAGTTTTATCTTCTGAGTTTGAAGTTGTGTGAAGCATTTAGATATTCTAAAACAGATTGTTTTTTTATTGATTGTTTTCTTGATTGAGCTATACTCACTAGACATAGATAAACCACCTATTGCTGGCACATATAGTATAACAACTCTATTGATTATGAATCCCGGTTGATAATTTATGTTTGGTAATATATTATGCATATAATTTCACTAACATTTTGGCATCATTGTCGGGGAGTTGTAAACGGTAATAGGTAGTATTTGAATCTGATTGTTTTAATGGTTTTGGATTGGTTTTATGAATGACCTAAGGGCAGAGAGAAGAGGGTAAGATGTGAAGGAAGAGCCCACGCATCCACTTTGGTGGGGTTGCTCCAAAGTTAGGTTGTCCTCTCTTCTTTTGATGCAAGTGTTTTTTTATTTATGCAAATTTAGTTTTATTTATTATGGGCTAACTTGTGTGAACCGATAAGACGATGACAGTAGGGTTCTAGTAACGCAAGGATTTCAAGTTTGGTTTGTTTTACTTTTGCAAATTGTTTTAAAATATGGATCTTTGATGATAAATCATGTTTGGGGGTGCTCTAAGAACCCCCGAGTACTAATTTGTGTTGCGAGACAGGGATCATCAACTAGCTAGAGTAATTCAAGGATGTTCAAGGGATTGAAGAATGTTCCTCAAGAACTTTATCGCATTCTAGAAAATACTGGGATATCCTCCTCTCAAGAAGAGAATATATTGACAACAAACAATAATTTAGTTGTCTCTCCACAAGAAGATTTAGAAGTCTCTTTGATTCCTCTTGTCAATTTGTTGAGGAGAATAAAGAATCATGGACAAAATTCAATGGAGAGCAACCATTGGAACCTGAAATTGAGGAGTTATCTACATGCCTCTTAGAAGATCCTGTATGTACTCCAAATATCAATCATCTTGAAGAGGATAATCTGCATAGCATGGTAGAGGAAAACATTCAGTGTGACCTAAACAAACAAGAGACAAAAGCATATCGTGATCCTATTGAAATATGGTTTCAATTAGTTATTAGGTCACACCGCTCTTTTATTTTTCATTACCTCTTGATCTTATCATCAAAGAAGTTGGTCCTTCATACTCTGGTATGCATTAAAATTTATCTTTTAAACCCGAGTATGGATATATTTCTAACCATGTTACGCACATGGCTTCACTGGAAGTATTCCTATACTTGAAGGACATTTTATTTTGTCCAATTATAGTAGGATAAGTAGATAAATAAATAAATGTTGCACATAAGTAAAATGAAACATATCTTTCATACTTTTCATAAATGGAAATGTCAAAATCTAATAAAGAAATTGGTTTAAGATCTTTTGTTCCTATAGTAGATTTCTTTCTAAAAGTTGTGATAATTTTGTTTGGAATTTTATGAGAAGGTAATATCTTCATCCTTTGAATGCACACATAATACTGGAAGGGTTTCAAAAGTAGAGAAGGAATCCTTGCCAATAGAAGATAACACTTAAGGGAGTGCTTCATGACCTATTTCTTCAAATTTCTTCTTTTTGCTTAAGTTGTTAAAAAAAATGCATTTGTGCTTTATCATTACCTATCTATTTTAAGACCACTATTTCACAAGGATGATTGATTAAGTGATATTTTTAATAGAAATTAAAAATGAATGTTAATTCCAAACTATTTTATTCATAGCTAATAATTCAACTTTTGACATTTTCCCTGAATTTTTTGTTTGTAAGCATGAATAAAAATCTAGTTTTAATTGGTTCTATTGGTTTGCTTTTAGCAAATGTTCGCAACCCTCTGAGCAACCTTTTTTTTAGCATTTGACATTGTTTTCATGAGGCCATGCAAAACCTCGGGCATGGGGGAGTGGCTTCTGAGACAGTAGCAGTTAGGTTTATTTTCTAATAAAATGGAAGTGGCAACATAAGCGGTGGTTAGTTTGGTTCCAAAAAGAGGAGGTTCCTACATCTCAAAAGGAGGTTTCCCAGCTACATTTTCTTTCTTGTTACAGATCTTGAAACTCAATCATTTTATGACATTTATGTTGCAATCTCAACATTCCTACATCAGTGTGTTGATTGCAAATTTTCCAGCATGATACTTCAATAGAACAAATTCATATGTTTCTTCCTGCAACAACAGTAATTGCTAGCATCTTCTACAACTTGATACTTAGAGTATGCCAGTGACAAGGAGAAGCCTACAAATTCCAGTTTGCAGAATACATCTTTAGATACCTCATAAAATTTCCATCCAGTACCGAAGAAAAATGTTTCTTTGGTGGTCTAGTACTAAGCCTATGGTGGTCTGATACTAAGCTTGTGGTCATCCGGTACTAATTCTGTGGTCTGGTACTAGTGGTGGAATTTTGGTAACATTGTTCTATACTTGGTATTTCCCTTGTTTAAACAAAGAACACTTCAGGGAATGGAGGTATGAGATGGTTATTACATTCTTCCATTAAGGATTATATAAATTATGTGCTAAAATCTTTGGTTATTTTCATGTACAGTTTCCATCTTAAGCTATCAATATCACCATCATTTTAAGTGCAACTTCCATGTGTATTCCACTCTTGTTTTCTAAGAATACCAATGAATCCATCCTATTATCACTAGAGTCCTTTGTGAAGTGTTTTCCGTCATGAATGAGAAAAAATTATCCATCTTGTCACTATGTTTCTGCCCCTTGTTACTTATTTTTGTGTTTTTGTTCTGATACTTCTCTGTTCTGGTACTATAGAATTTTCTTCTGGTGTTGCTATGTTCCAGTACTACATAATTATGTTCTGGTACTACTTTGTTCTGGTACTGCAGATCTATGTTCCGTTACTGCTCTGTTTTGGTACTATCCTGTCCCGGTACTATCTATTCCGGTACTACAGAATCTTATCCCGGTATTGTCATGTTCTGGTACTGCATAATCTTGTTCTGGTACTATCATGTTCTAGTACTATCTGTTCTGGTACCACAAAAACCTACTCCATTACTTATCTGGTATTGAAGCCAAAGTGATATGATCTTTGTTTTCACTTCAGGTAATTGGAGGTATGAGCTAACATTTTCATGTTCTTTCTATCAAGGATCATTTAAGTCTTGTGTTGAACTGTTCTTTACTACATCTTCCTTCTACATTCTTACACTCACCGCTAAATGAATCATCCTTGCTATCCTTTAAGAAGATATTTTCACATTAATCTCTATATGATAATGAGTGCACATGCCTTATTACCTCATCATTAATAAAAAGTTATTAATAATTGAAATATCCATTGAAAATTGGTGGCACCATTATGTCTAATACTAACCGAGTTGATTCAACAATTTCTTATCTAATTTTATCTTTACAAGCTTCTCTTGGGAGGTACTGATGAAAACCTCATGTGGTCGATGGCCCTTGCAAAACCTCAATGAACTTTCATGAGAACACTAATAGGATTAACTAGAGGGACCTCTTAGTCATTATCCAAGATGTTCCATTATACATTGAATAGTTGAGATTTAATTCTAATGTGGATGATGTCACCCTTGGGATAATTGCAAGAAATTAATTATGTGCCTAATAAATCTAAAACACTCTCGTACCACCTGCCTTCCTTATACTCTAAAGTTGTCAATGAAAAATATACATCATTCTAAATATTTTGAGTAATCTAATAAAAAGGAAGTATCAGGAAGTACAAGTAAACCCATTGAGGTACTGAATAGGCTTGCTAGTAGCGGGACTATGCTTGTATGGTACTAAGGTAAACCCATCGGGGTACTGAACAAGCCTGCTGGCAGCGGGGCTATGCCGAGTAAAGGGAGTTGAAAAACATAAAGTGGCACACCTAAAAATGAACAAAAACCCTTGGGTCTCATTCTAAAGAAATCATTATCAAATCAAGGCTAGGAGATGACCTTTATATCTCTTGAATGATGTTCCTAAGAACCTTCAAGTATCCACTTTAGGTTTCTATATTTAAAATAAATAGGTTTGCATGAAAGTGGAACACTCAATGTATGTAATTCACCTTACCTAAGAAAGAAGAACTTCATCTCTAAAAACTTGGATAAGAAATGAGTTAATCATTTTGGGATTTATTATTTTATGTGTTCCTGTCTTCAAATGAGATATAAAATTGTAAATGTGTTGAATATGCATAGAATAGATCTAGCTAAAAAATAATACACACATTTGCAGAGAGAATTGGAAAAGGAAGAAGATGGAGAGAAAGAATGGAAGAATTCTCATTAACCGTTTTGAATAATGAATAATTTACACATGATATACTCTGTATAACTAAAAGAGTTCGAATTGAGGTGAAATAAGTCGCCATAGTGGTGGTCTAGAGTGATCTGGACACACACCAACAATTACAGGAGTAAAATTCCACCTATTCTAGTCTCTCAGGCAGTTATAAGAGTGAACTGCCACCTAGTTGAGTTAACTAGTAACTAGTCTTCAATTAACTGACTGAATAGAAAGTAGTGAGGAGTTAACTCACAGAATCAAGGCTAATGAACCACTCTAGTGATGATACCAAGACAAGGTCGAATTAGCATGGTGATGATCCCAATGCAACATCTAAACTCAACTCAACTAGTCAAACTGAAGTGTGAACTGAAAGAGAATATTCTCTAGGTGGAATATTCTCTCCTAAAATATAGGAGACTGTATAATGAATAGTTATGACTAATAAACAAATAAAAACCTTAGTAAAAAGAAATCCTAAGTGTGTGTTAATTAACTCCAACACCCCCCCTAAACATCACTATGGTGAAAATAAAGATTGGGTCCTGGCAACGAGGCCATGTTAGGTACCCAAGTACAAAATATACACTGAAAATAAAGTGAGGAAAGAGGGAAAACCTCTTGGGAAACCCCCCCCCCCCTCAAGGTACAATGTATGTAAAAAGAAGAACTATAGTTTCTAGGAAATTGTGTCCTTCACTCCAAGATGACCTCGCAGAGAATGGAATTTCTTCTTAGTGAAGGTCTTGGTGAAAATGTTTGTCATATGTTCTTCTAAAGAACAAAACTGTAAGTCAATGATCCCTGCATGTACTAAGTCATGGATATAGTTCATGTGGATCTCAATGTTCTTCATCCGCTACCTCTGAACTGGATCTCTGTAGAACTTCAGAGTTCTCTGGTTGTCACACGAGATGATGATCGGTCGATGAAACTGAATGCCCAACTCAGTGAGAAAATATTGTAGCCACATAGACTGAATGGTTATGTTAACTACCCCTCTATACTCTACCTTGGCTAAAGATAGAAAAATGGAAGCTTGCTTCTTGCTCGACCAATAGATAAGCATGGAACCAACATTGAGTGAGTAACTAGATGTGGACTTTTGATCAATGCTATCGCCAACCCAGTCAGAATCAATAAACCCAATGAGATTTAATGTAGAGTCTGTTGCATAATGAATCCCAAAGGTGATGGTGCCCTGTATGTATCGAAAGATACTCTTTTCAGCTTTCCAATGTAGCTCATGCGGCTCCAGCATGAACCTAGAAAATGCGCCAACTGCATATGAGAGGTCTGGTCTAGAGTGTGTGAGATACAACAAGATCCCCACTAGCTGTCTGTACAATGTGTTGTCAACCAATGGAGTCTCCCTACCATCCTAAAGTTTGACTCCTGATAGGAAAGGATTCGGAGCAGACTTGCAGTCTGTCATGTGAAATCTCTCAAGGAGATCTCATGAATACTTGGCTTGAGATAGTTTGATGCTTGATGCATCCTGACTGATCTCAAGTCCAAGGAAGAAGTGTAGTGGACCCATGTCTATCATCAAAAAATTGTCATGAAGAATCATCTTGACTATAGCAATCATTGAAGTCAAGCAACCGATGATCAACAAATCATCGACATACAGAACTAAAAGTAGAAGTGAATCAGTCGTCCTAAGCATGTATACATTAGGGTTTGATTTACAATGTACAAAGTTCTGTGACAATAGGTAGGAGTCCATCTTTGCATACCATGCCCTTAGAGCCTTTTTGAGTCCATAAAGTGACTTCTTCAGTCGACAGACCAAAGATGAATCTTGCATAAATCCCTAGGGATGCTCCATGAAGATATTGCATAAATCCCTAGGGATGCTCATTGTGAATAAATGCATTCTTCATGTCCATTTGACATAATTCCCATCCCTTGGTTGCCGCAATGGAAAGGGCCAATCAAATGGAATCCATCTTCACTACTGGAGAGAAGGTCTCATCATAGTCAATACCATGAACCTGTTGAAAGCCTTTGGCAACAAGATTGTCTTTGTATCTATTGATCTGTCCATCCATTGTGCTCTTGGTCCTGTAGACCCATCTGCATCTAACAAGTTTCCTCCTAGAAGGAAGGGGAACCAGATCCCAAGTATGGTTCTCGAGGAGGGAGTTGTACTCCTCCTACATGGTGGATTCCCAAAAGGGATTTCCAACAGCCTCCCCATAAGGTTGTGAATCAGAATATTGAGCCAATAAAAGATGCCTGGAGGGAAATGGTTTAGTTGAAGTGAGTGCAACAGGAGGCTCCTTGAAATCAGATTGACTCCTCCTAGTATCTGTTGGATCACTGACAAGATCCTCTGCATCCTGAAGAGTAGTTTGTGCCCACTTGGGCCTCTACTCTAGCTCTGCAACTGCATCTAGATGCTCTAAATCTGCATCCGACTATACTGACTCTGAATCTAAATCTAAATCATCTGATTCCTCTTAATCATAACTCTCATCTGAAGAAGAGTCGGCATGTGCATGCTCATCATCTCGAACAGGTGGAAGAATGAAGGTGTTTTCATGTGGTTGTTGAGGTGCATGTGAGACACTTTCCTTGAATTGGACATTATGCTCAATGATGAGCCGATTCGAGGAAATATCAATAAGTCGATATCCCTTCACACCGTCGAGGTATCCAACAAAAATGCACTCATTGTTCTGTGGATCAAGTGCCTTCCTCTTTTAAGAGTGAATCCTAGCCCATACACTTGAACCAAAAATACGAAAGTGGGTCACTTCCGGTTTGAGGCCGCTCCAAGCCTTGAAGGGGGTCTTATCCTTGACAGATCTATGGGGAGATATGTTTTGGAGGTATGTTGCACAGTTAAGTTCTTCAGCCCATAGTCTCTGCGGTAGTGACTTTCCATGCAACATGCAAGATTCCATCTCCTTTAGAGATCGATTTTTCCACTCAACAACTTTGTTTTGCTGCAGAGTGTAGGGAATTGTATGCTACAAGTGAATCCCTACCTCATGGAAAATATTGTGGATCCCATGATTCACATACTCTCCCCCATTATAAGTTTGTATGACTTTGATCTTCTTTCCGGACTATGTCTCAACCAAGGCTTTGAACTCTTTGAAGTGTTGAAAGACCTCAGACTTTTTCCTAAGAAAGTAGATCCAAGTAAAACATGAGAAATCATCAACAAAAATGAGAACAAACCTTGCTTTGTTGATGGATGGATGTGGAAAAGGACCCATGAGGTCACTGTGGATCATATCTAAAGGTACAGAAGCTCGCTGAGACTTTCCTTTGTCGAATTTCTCTTGAGGGTGTTTTCCAAGAACACATCCCTCACATACTCCCTTGGAGAAATGGATGTCTAGTATACCATCAACTAATCTGTGCTTGCTAATCTATTGCATGTATCTGAAATTCAAATGTCCAAATATTTCATGCCATATCCTACTACTTTCATCAGCATGAGTAAGTAGTAAAGTAGAATCAGGTTCAATGAATTCAGAAAATGTATACAATCTAGACTGATGATTTACCTCACCGATAGCAACCCTAGAGTTGGTTTTCATGTCATATATGTCCATGGCATTTGGTGTGAATATGACTTTCTTTCCGATGCCAGAATTTTTCATCTGATACATAGAGAGAAGGTTGACAGAAAACTTGGGAACATGCAACACATTCTCGAAACTTCTATTGGTGAGTTCAATCCTTCCTTTGTCGGCAACTTCGACAGAAGAGTTGTCCCCCATCAGAATAGGAGGACCTTTTCATGAATCCAATGAAGAATAGACTTCCTCTGAGGCATCCATGTGATGTGATGCTCTTGAATCTACGATCCAAGCATCGAGAGAGGAGTTGATGGCAATCAAGGCATGGCTAGAATTGCCTTTCTTGGAATTCAAATCTTTTGGCTTCTTCTTCTTTGCACCCTTAGGGATGCGATATCCAAGGTTGTTTTGCTGAAGTATTTGAGACATCAGATCTATTTTTTTTTTCATGCATGTGGATTCTGAATGGAATCCTTTGTGACAGTATGTGCATTTCTCTCCTTTTATTCCCTTTTCTCCTTTGGATCCGGAGGCATCGGTGAAGGGTTTTGTCTACCCTTCCTTCTTCGCATGTCCATGAGATTTATACTTATATTTATATTTATATTTATGATATTTGTGTCTTCCATCATGAACAGTGAGTGCATGTGCCCTTGGGCCTTGGATTGCACCCATGTTGATGAGCTTGGTTTGCTCTTGTGTCAAGGATTCGATAAAGTTCTCAAGAGAAGGCATATTCCAGGTGGCTCCAGAGACAAATATGATAGTATGGAATGTGGATATGAATACAAAGAATTTAGGACCAAGCTTGGAGAGAATGGTAAGAGCCATTTTTTTCTCCTTCGTGGATTTATCAACCCCGCAAGATTTGAGTTGCGACAGTAAATCCTTGAATTTTGTAAAGAAATCTTGGATATTGTCAAAGATTTTTGGATCCAATGTGAGAAGCTCCACCTATAGCATGTGTCCCCTCATCTCTTCTTATTTTCTAAATATCCCTTTGGTGCAGATCGCCCCGCTAGGAAACCCGCTTTCACCAGGACCTTCTTCGTCTCAGGCCCGAAGAGCTGTATCACTCTTCAATCCCGTATCGGGAACTTCGTTACCCACAGGACACTCTGCTGATTCCCCGACAATTGTCTCGAGAAATCAGGTTTTGCGATATCGCGAACCCTCTGTGCACGTTCTCGTGCTACTCAAAACTCCGAACCCCGAACTCCGATGGGTCAAAGGTCAACGCTCCTTCCTTATCGAGGATTTCCCTATTGGGAAATTGCTATCCGCGATGTCAACAACTTGAACTTACAATCCCCGATGCCTGATGTGTCGATCTCCGATGCACGTGTGGGCTTGGGCCTTCCACCTTCGCGACCTTCCTTCCTTCGTACTCTGGTACAGCTCCATCTGTACTCCAGTGGACCTCATGGTCCCACTCAAACACGTCACTTCCCTCTCTCATGCGATCGGGAATCGCAGGATCGTGATTTCACCGGTCGAAATTCCATGCAATGAGAATTGTCGAATGTCGTATCCTGACCCCTCGGGATCTTGTGCCACCTGTCACCGTCAAAATAAACAGTTCCAAAAACTTCGGGAAATTGCGGATCATGATTTCGACGAGTATGAAACTTTCACTTCCGTGAACCCCGAATCGCCGAACGTCGATGGGCTTTGGTCCTCCCCTCCTGCGCCTAAATAATAAACCTCGCAAAGTTCTCCAAGATCCAATGGTCAGCGGGATTTCGCGAATCCCTCTCGTGGATCTTGGCCACCTGTTCTCCTCCTCAGGGATTTCTCTGCTTCAAAGCTCTGTCCTGTTCGAGCCTCTCCTGGGTCTATTCCCACAGCATGCACGAAAGGAACTATCCCTTCTGAGCTTGTAAAATTTGACTCCCTCAGAGATTTCACCCATGATTTTCTCAACAGACCTCCAACAGCTCTCAAAGTGTTGGATCCTTCAGATTCCGTGCACTCACCTGCAACAAAAATCTTCCACTCTCTTAAGCTCAGAATCCCCACTGAGACTTCACATACAGCCTGCACTTCTCTTGCAAAACTCTAATAACCCAATTCAACTTCTGGGTAGATGAGAGTAAGAGTTTAACTATCTAGCCTCATCAACGCACTCTGTGCGGATGAATTCCACTGCACTGTATGCAGGAATCTCCTGGCTCAGACAGAGAAACAATTGAAACTCATTCTCCTCTCTTTCAGACTTCAATTAATCCTCTGAAATCACATGCAAAGTATATTCAAAGCAATTGCATACCAAGAAAACAAACATTCACAAACACATAAGCAACATACACAGAGATAACAACACCAATCATGAAATTGAATCAAAAGCTCTCTCTATTAATCCAATCTGTACATGAGGGCTCTCCACAAGTTCTCTGCTTGCTCTTCTCTTCTTGCTCCTGAATGAATGAATGATACAATGTACAAAGGAGGGTGCCTATATTCCGTTTTCCCTCTCGAAATCTGAAACTATCAAATCTACAATTAAATTCCTATCTAACAGCATTAAAACTATTAAATGCCTCAACTACCTAAGGATGTGAGCTTAAAGGCTCAAGGTCCATTTACAATATACATAGTGCATTCCTTATGAATTCCTTCATTTAAAGGTCGGTGCAACAACTTTCAAAGAAATTCAAAAATATATGTGCTGGTGTTGTCCAGCTGTTTCCTCTAAATGTGCTGGCTCGCTTGATGAGTGAGCGATGCTCCTGCATCATACTCCTTGACTCGAAAGATTTCATGGGCTCCTGTCCATGAGCTCCTACACAGTCTATCCATGATTTTGTATAACTGCTTCTGTTTTCCAGCTGGCATCCTCCACTGGGTGATTCTTCCATTTTACTAGGTATTCAAAATACTGCTTCTGCCTGGTCTTCTTTCCCACTCGTTTGTCCAGTATGCACTCCATCTGCAGCTTTTCTGCAACTGGTAATTGTTTCTGCCACTGGACCACTGGTTCTTCAGTTCCAGCCTCTGCTTCGCCAGCCTGACATGGGTATAAATCCGAAATATTGAATATCGGAGATATCCCGATGCCATCCGGCAACTCAATCTCATAGGCATTTTCCCCGAATTTCTTCTGGACTCTGCACGGCCCAATCTTTTTCATCTTGAGCTTGTTGTATGTTCCCCTTGGAAACCTTTCTTTCCTCAAGTGTGCTAGAACCATATCACCAACTTGAAACTGAAGCTATCACTTCCGCTGATCAGCTCTGTGCTTGTACTCTTGATTTGACTTCATCAGTCGCTGCTTCACCTGACTGTGAAGTTCCTGCATCGCTTCAGCGAATTCTTCAGCACTCGCGCTGCTAGTTTCAACCTGTCCTGACTCCCTGAGCTCAAAAACTCCCCTCGACTGTGTCCCATACAAAATATGGAATGGGATTCTTCCTGTACTCCTGTTCACAGAGTCATTGTAAGCAAATTCTGTCTGTGGTAATATCTGGTCCCAACTGTTATGGTGCTCTATCACCAATCTTCTCAATAAATCCCCCAGACTTCTATTCACCACCTCTGTTTGGCCATCCGTCTGTGGATGATAAGATGAACTAAATGCCAAAATAGTTCCCAACTTCTTCCATAGCGTCCTCCAAAAATGACCTATGAATTTCGTATCTCTGTCTGAAACTATGCTTCTCGGTAATCCATGCAATCTGACAATTTCTTTGAAAAACAGTTTTGCGACGTGGGTCGCATTGCTGGTCTTCTGACACGGAATAAAATGTGCCATTTTAGAAAACCTGTCCACCACCAAAAATATGGAATCAACTCCTCTTTGCATCCTCGGCAAACCCAAAACAGAATCCATGCTAATGGCTTCCCATGGCCTCTCGGGTATGGGTAATGGCTGATAAAAACCAGCGTTCTGCTTTCGGCCCTTTGAATGCTGACAAATTTTGCACCTGTCAACAAACCTATTAACATCGGCTCTCATGCCTGGCCAAAAATACGATTCGCTCAGCTTGGCGAACGTTTTGTCATGTCCAAAATGACCTGCTAAGCCTCCATTGTGTTTCTCCTTTACCAAATTCTCCCTCATGGAGAAATTTGGAATGCACAGTTGATTGCCTTTAAACAACAATCCCTCCTGGATCAGGTAGTCTATCCAAGGGCTCTGATCCCTGAGAAATGGATTCTCAACTGCTTCATAAGATTCTCCAAAGTCTGCATCTCCTACATACATGTCTTTCAGATTCTCAAAACCTAATGTCTTGACCCTGAATTCCTGCAACAGAAAACATTTCCTGCTCAAAGCATCAGCCACTTTGTTAGCAGTTCCTAAAATGTGTTTGATTACAAACGTGAAATTTTGCATGTACTCTACCCATTTTGCATGCTTTTGATTCAACTTTTCCTGTTGACTTACGAACTGCAATGCATGATTATCACTGTACAATACAAATTCCTTGGGTATCAAGTAATGCCTCCACTTCTTCAATGCTTATATGATGGCATAAAACTCCTTATCATACATGGAGTATTTCAACTTTGCATCATCCAGCTTCTCGCTGTAATATGCCACAGGTCTGTCATCCTGACTCAAGACCCCTCCTACAGCATATCCACTTGCGTCACACTTCACCTGAAATGTCTTCTGAAAATCAGGCAACACCAGAATTGGTTGCTCCGTGATCTTTCGCTTCAACAGATTGAAGCTCTTCTCAGCCTCGGTTGTCCAGTGAAAAACTTTATGCCGCTTCTTCACTGTATCCATCATTGCTGCGCTAATTCCACTAAAATTCTGAATGAATTTTCTGTAGAAACTAGCCAAACCATGGAAACTCCTCACCTCGAAAACATTTCTCGATGATGGCCAATTCTTTATCACTTCCACTTTCTCAGGATCCATCTTCAACTCATTGGTTGATATGACAAAACCCAAGTAGATGAGCTCTGTCTTCATGAATGAGCACTTCTTCATGTTGACCAATAGCTTCTCCTGCTGCAGTATTCTCATCACAATAGCCAAATGCTTCAAGTGCTCAGCCTTCGTCTTACTGAAGATCAGTATGTCGTCCATATATACGACAACAAATTTCCCGATGAATTCCCGCAAGACTTCATTCATCAGTCTCATGAATGTGCTCGGCACGTTTGTCAAGCCAAACAGCATGACCAGCCATTCATACAAACCCTCATTTGTCTCGAATGTTGTTTTCCATTCATCTCCCTCTCTCATGCGAATCTGATGGTATCCGCTTTTAAGATCAATCTTCGAAAAATAATTTTCCCCACTCAGGCAATCCATCAGATCGTCCATTCTCGGCAGTGGAAATCTGTACCTGATGGTGATTTTGTTTATCACCCTGGAGTCTGTACACATTCTCCAGCCTCCATCCTTCTTCGGACTTAGTACTGTCGGAACAACACATAGACTTAGACTCTCTCTGACCAGTCCTTTGTCCAGCAGATCCTGTACCTGCCTCTTGACCTCCTCATTCTCCTGTGGTGTCAACCTGTACGCTGCCTTATTTGGCAAACTTGCTCCTGGTATGAGGTCAATGTGATGACTCACACTCCTCATCGGTGGCAATGAACGAGGTAGTTCATCCATGATGATATCAGCGAACTCTTCCAGTAGTTCTTGAATCTCTTCTGGAAAGTCGTCCACTCTCGTGCTAGTCAGGACAATTCTCGGTTTCCTGACCACAAAGAACTGTGGATCTTCATTCTTCTCCATCTCTGTGAGAAGCTCCTTCCCACTCATGAGAAGTATTGTGTTGCTCACTTCTGGCTTCACTTCCTTATCCTTTATCAGAAGTAATGTATGTGTCATCCCATCCTTCTCTAAAGTATATGTGTTCATCCTCCCGTCATGAACCACATTTCTATCATACTGCCATGGTCTTCCCAATAATACATGACAGATATCCATGGGAATAACATCACATAGAATTTTATCCTTATATTCACCCATTTTAAATTCAACCAAGCATTGTTTCGTAACACATACTTGGTGTCCTTTCTGCAGCCATGATACTTTGTATGGACTCGGGTGATTAGTTGTTTCCAGCTCCAATTTCTCCACCATCTCAATCGAAACGAGATTGTCGGTGCTTCCGCTGTCCACAATGACCTTGCATTTCCATCCCTTAGTCTTGCACGTGGTCCTGAACAGTCTGGTTCTCTGAGCTCTGTCCTCCACCTCTTTCTTAGGTTTCAAAAGGACTTTATGCACCATTAGTGACTTCCCACTTCCAGTGTCCTCATTCTCGACATCACGCCTCTGTGCCTCAGTGATGTGAGCTTCTCCTCTATCCATTTTCCTGTCTGGACAGTCAACGATTTTGTGTCCGTCCTTCCCACATGTAAAACATGTGATGATTCCTCCTCTTCCTCGTCCTCTACCTCTGGTACGAGGAAAAGTGTTTGCGTCAGCGTATCCGCCAACATGATCTGTATGTTGTCCCCTCGGCTCAGCATATTGTTGCCTCTGTTGTGAGGTTCCACCTCTTTCAATCTTACCCTGAGGTTTCTGCCATTTCTCCTTGAGCTTCTGATATTTGTCTTGGGCAACTGTCTTGCCTTTGGGCTGACTCCTACCTCACCCTCGCTGTCCTTGCTTATGGCTCAGCTTCTCCTCAGCTTTCAGAGCCAATTGGTAAGCATCTTCCACCGTCCTGATGGTTAGCATGCTTAACCCATCCTGAATGTCATATCTTAGACCATTCAAATATCTTGCCACCTTTTCATCGTCGCTCTCTCAATGACCTGCTCTGATGTTCAGTCGGTAAAACCCCTCAGTGTATTCCCTGACCGTCATCAGCTTCTGTCTCAGGTTCTGCATTCACCTAAACAGTGTGATCTAGTAATCCCTTGGGATGAATTTCTCTTTCATCTTAGCGATCATCCTGTCCCAGCTCTTAATTTTCTGTTTACCTTTGGAACGTCTATCCGCCTGCAGCTCGTCCCACCATAAGGCTGCATGTCCTTTCAACTTGGTAACAACATGCCTTACTTTCTTGTCCTCTTCGATGTCTTCATAATCAAAGTAGGCATCGAGTGCTCGGATCCAATCCAGCAACTCTTCCGCATCTAGATTCCCCTCATAGACGGGAATGTCCATTTTCATCTTTGAGCTCATTCTGGTAATGGCCTTGATCAACTGCTCGGTCAATGCATCCTCTACTGTGACCTCTCCTTCATCATGTCCAGCTTCCTCTTCTACTTCGGAGTCACTGAACTCTCCAGCGCCAACTCTGTGTCTCTACGCAGTCTCCATCTCCTCAAGCCTTGCTCGGAGATCTCTCATCTGGCGTTCCATTTCTAGATTCCCTGCTGGCCTACCTCTTCTTTGGGTGTCCCTGTATTCTCGATCAGGTGACTGCCTTTCTCTTCTAGGTGGCATGGTGTAATCTGCTTCTCTCTGCTACTGGAAAAAAGAGAACTCTTAACCTGCTCTGATACCACTTGGTGCAGATCACCCCGCTAGGCAACCCGCTTTCACCAGGACCTTCTTCATCTCAGGCCCGAAGAGCTGTAGCACTCTTCAATCCCATATCGGGAACTTCGTTACCCAGAGGACACTCTGTTGATTCCCCGGCAGTTGTCTCGAGAAATCAGGTTTCGCGATATCGCGAACCCTCTGTGCACGTTCTCATGCTACTCAAAACTCCGAACCCCGAACTCCGATGGGTCAAAGATCAACGCTCCTTCCTTATCGGGGATTTCCCTATCGGGAAATCACTATCCACGATGTCAACAACTTGAACTTACAATCCCCGATGCCCGATGTGCCGATCTCCGATGCACGTGTGGACTTGGGCCTTCCACCTTCGCGACCTTCCTTCCTTCGTACTCCGGTACAGCTCCATATGTACTCCACTAGATCTCGTGGTCCCACTTAGACACGTCACTTCCCTCTCTCACACGATTGGGAATCGCAGGATCGCGATTTCACCGGTCGAAATTCCTTGCAATGAGAATTGCCGAATGCCGAATCCTGACCCCTCGAGATCTTGTGCCACCTGTCACCATCAAAATCAACGGTTCCAACGACTTCGGGAAATCGCAGACTGCGATTTCGATGAGTATGAAACTTTCACTTCCGTGAACCCCGAATCGTCGAACGCCGATGTGCTTTGGTCCTCCCCTCCTGCGCCTAAAGAATAAACCTCGCGCAGTTCTCCAAGATCCAATGGTCAGCGGGATTTCGCGAATCCCTCCCGCGGATCATGGCCGCCTATTCTCCTCCTCAGGGATTTCTCTGCTCCAAAGCTCCGTCCTGTTCGAGCCTCTCCTGGGTCTATTCCCACAGCATGCACGAAAGGAACTATCCCTTCTAAGCTTGTAAACTCTGACTCCCTTAGAGATTTCACCCACGATTTTCTCAACAGACCTCCAACAGCTCTCAAAGTGTTGGATCCTTCAGATTCCGTGCACTCACCTGCAATAGAAATCTTCCACTCTCTTAAGCTCAGAATCGCCACTGAGACTTCACATCCAGCCTCCACTTCTCCTGCACAGCTCTAATAACCCAATTCAACTTCTGGGTAGATGAGAGTAAGAGTTTAACTGTCTAGCCTCATCAACGCACTCTGTGTGGATGAATTCCACTGCACTCTATGCAGGAATCTCCTGGCTCAGACAGAGAAACAATTGAAACTCATTCTCCTCTCTTTCAGACTTCAATTAATCCTATGAAATAACATGCAAAGTATATTAAAAGCAATTGCATACCAAGAAAACAAACATTCACAAACACATAAGCAACATACACAGAGAAAACAACATCAATCATGAAATTGAATCAAAATCTCTCTCTATTAATCCAATCTGTACATGAGGGCTCTCCACAAGTTCTCTGCTTGCTCTTCTCTTCTTGCTCCTAAATGAATGAATGATACAATGTACAAAGGAGGGTGCCTATATTCCGTTTGCCCTCTCGAAATCTGAAACTATCAAATCTACAATTAAATTCCTATCTAACAGCATTAAAACTATTAAATGCCTCAGCTACCTAAGGACGTGAGCTTAAAGGCTCAAGGTCCATTTACAATATACATAGTGCGTTCCTTATGAATGCCTTCATTTAAAGGTAGGCGCAACAACTTTCAAAGCAATTCAAAAATATATGTGCTGGTGTTGTCCAGCGGTTTCCTCTAAATGTGCTGGCTCGCTTGATGAGTGAGCGATGCTCCTGCATCACCCTTCCAAGATTTTACAGGCTTCATTGGGAGTCGTACAAGAAGATATGTGAAAAAGGAGATTGGGAGAGATAAGATTGCAAATTGTTTCGAGTGCCTCATCCATGCAATTTAAGTAGTTGGATTTTTCTATGGTTAATGTCAGCTCTGTATATGTATTCATGGTTAACCCGTACAACCCTCTGTATCATAGATGCATGGCTACTTTCTCCTTCCATGCAAAATAGTTGTAAGGTGTAAGAATGAATTCTTTTTGGAATTCCATCTTTTCACTATCTTCAATCTTTTGTACCTGCAAAGAAATTTGGTGTAGCTTTTTCTTAGCAGTCCATCAACTCTGATACCATGTAAATCTATTGAACCTATGTTTAGTTCTAATTGATGATGTCAATCAAAGTTTATTTAATGTCAATCCGAGAAGGTAAACTTAGAACCACTACCTAAAATATATAGATCTAGAAAGATTCCTAATATGTCTGAGATATTAAAGTTCCCTTACACGAACGTATTCATCAAAATCACTTTCAACAACTAATCAAACCTAGATCTAACAATTGTCAAGACCCTAAGGTTCTCTTACAAGAACACCTAAATTTTAGGATCTCCTCCAATATTAGAACATTTAACACAACTTAAAAGCTGAAATGAAACAAACCTAAATCTAATAATTGTCTGAGATCTTATGGTTCTCTTACAAAAACACTTTCAAATAAGATCCTTCCAGTATTAGAACATTTAACAAAACTTTAAAAGCTAAAATCAAACAAAAATATAAATTAAGTTATACCTAAAATAAGCAAATCAGCATGCAAGTGAGGCCATGGGGGGCCTCCATAACTCCACAAGAACACCACTTTAAAGGAGACTCAGATGTAGAATAAAAATCGAAGTATGATTCTTTATTTCAAAATCTCCAAAAACCAACTCTAAGATTACAACTCTCTCTAATTCTAAGATTACAAGCTTCAAGATTCTAAGATTACAAAACTTTAGGATTACAAATGGAGGAGATTGTACTCCTATTTATACAATGGGATGAGTAACAAACTTATAATGATCATCCACTAATCTCTCTTTAGTTCTATACATCTCTCAACCATCTAGACACATAACCCTCTTTTGTCCTTGATCTTCTCCATGAGATCATGATCTCTTATCTTATCAAATTCGAATTCGATCATTCAAGGCCACATAAAGGTGTCTTGGAATATTCCTTGGCACCTACACATGTCACAAAAACAATCCACTTTCCATATATGAAGTAAAATATATTATTTTCTAATTTTTAATCAAGAATTTCTCTTAAAAATGCTTGAAAATAAGTAATGTTTGGAAAATATAAATGAGACCCATTAATGGTGAATAATAGGGAAAATGAAGTGACATGGTAGTGAATAATGAGTGATGTAATGGAAGCATAGGTGAAAAATGTATGGTAATGAGTGATATTTGTATGACATTTTTGGAGCCCAACAACCTACATAGAATAGATCTAGCTAAACAATAATACACACATTTGCAGAGAGAATTGGAAAAGGAAGAAGAAGGAGAGAAAGAGTGGAAGAATTGTCATTAACCGTTTTGAATAATGAATAATTTACACATGATATACTCTGTATAACTAAATGATTTCGACTTGAGGTGAACCAAGTCACCATAATGGTGGTCTAGAGAGATCTGGACACCCACCAGTAGTTACAGGAGTGAACTGCCACCTATTCTAGTCTCTCAGGAAGTTACAGGAGTGAACTGCCACCTAGTTGAGTTAACTAGTCAACTAGTCTTCAGTTAACTGGATGAACATAAAGTAGTGAGGAGTTAACTCAAGGAATCAAGGCTAATGCGCCACTTTGGTGATGATACCAAGGAAAGTTAGAATTAGCATGGTAATGATACCATTGTTGCATGGTGATGATCCCAATGCAACATCTAAACTCAACTCAACTAGTCAAACTGAAGTGTGAACTGAAAGAGAATATTCTCCAGGTGGAATATTCTCTCCTAAAATATAGGATATTGGATAATGACTAATTATGACTAAT
>ML781982.1:753753-783599 GCA_009831015.1 Picea engelmannii
AACATCTAAACTCAACTCAACTAGTCAAACTGAAGTGTGAACTGAAAGAGAATATTCTCCAGGTGGAATATTCTCTCCTAAAATATAGGATATTGGATAATGACTAATTATGACTAATAAACAAATAAAAACCTTAGGAAAAAGAAATCCTAGGTGTGTGTGAAGTAACTCCAACAAAACTATGCTTATATCACTTTTATTTTAAAGGTGATCTAGCCAGGGGGGGCTATTAGCCAAAGTTGTTAGGAAAACTCTTGGCCACTATCCTATAATCATATTAGAGTCACATCCAGCCCTTTCTCCTAACTATGATCCACAACAAATTGGATAAGACTTAACGTCAAATCACTAACAGATCTAATATATTACTCATGACTCCACTTTTCCATCATAACTCCTTTGCCATGGGTAAGAAGTGTGAAGCATAGTATAGGAGGTTTATATTATATAGAATGTTACCTAAAATAGAACTTAAGGAGATGAAGAAAGGTGGAACTTCAATGAATGCTTGATCGATTGAGGAGTATCATCAATTTTGAAATTTTGAAGATCATTGTTGCATGAGGACATGGAATGGATAAGGCATGGGGGAAATGTTGAGCCTCCTTTTTGTCACCTCCAATTGCCTTATCTTGTCCCATATCCTAACCAATTTTTACTCATACATATGCACTCTCTGCCTATTTTCCTCAATAGACATGTCATTTAACAATTGTTTTGTACATGAGGTAATATTCATTTAATCATGATTTATGTGGTTTATTAATGGTTAGAATTGAATAATTAATGATTATTATGCTCCTAATTAATTTGAATAATAATTAGGAAGCTCCATCTGGTACTACCACTAGTCTAGTACTACAACAACCCACTGATCCAGTACTATGTGCTCATCTGATACCAGCTTTGCGCCTCTTCCGGTACCGTCTTTGTGCCTCTTCTAGTACCATCTCTATGCCTCTTTGGGTACAATATCCATCCGGTACTACCATTGCGTTGGTATAGTACCCAGATTATGATTGTTCTAGTCCAGTACTAAACCCCTGCCTACATGATTCTAGTACCAACATCCTACAGGATTCTAGTACTAGATTTTCACCTCGATTTTCATGAAGATAAATATGAATATCAAAATTTGGGAACATGGGTTTTGTCCATAGCATCGTTTTCATGTGGAAACATGTGTTATAATTCTACATGATCACACGTGTGGACCTCCATGTCAAGGGGAACGATTCAGCCTAAAATCATCAAATATTTCTAAACTACCATATTACGCCTTGATTTTCATGTATATGGAAGAATATATTACAAAAACATCAAATGGGTTTTTGGAAAATCTATCCAGCTACAAAACCCATAAATCATTTCTCAAAATTCACAATGGGTAGAGAGATATCGAAGGATCTTTAACCCAAATTTGTAATATTTGATGAAAAACCCAGATTTTGTGCATAAACAGTTTAAACGAATTCTGAGTTGGGGGATTTTTTCTGATCCATCTCCATTGAATTTCCTTGTATAAATATGAAGGAAGAAGTAGTAAGAAGGGGATAAATATACACATTGTTATGATGAATGAAATGTTGAACTACTGATTCAATCAATCAATTGAAGGAATACAGATGATATTGTGGGCAATTCATGGGAATGAGTAAAGTGCTTTAGACTGATATTTCTTTAGAGGTACCTTGTTGGTTTGGCAAGGGCCCACCACCCCAACCAAGGTAAACCTCCTTGTATCTATCTTTGTGTGTTGTAATTCAATTGTGTGAGTGTGAACACTTAATAGTTGTGTGTGTTGCAGATGATTTTAAATGCATTCTAAGTACAATACATATTTATTTGATTTTTAATCAGTGTGAGTAAATGGTTATGCATTAAGTGGAATAGATAATTCTATTTCCATTTTTGCAGATTGATATTTAATTGATAAATTTTTTATAGATGTGTGGGATTTTTAGGTAAGCAAATGTTATTGTTTTGAATTTATGACTGTGTTGTTCTTAGTAGATACAAGAACCACAAGACTTCATCTCTCACCTTCATGCTCCATATAATGAAGTCTCTCAATTATATTGATTGTTTCCTGTATTAAATAAGGTTCAATTGGAATTGATAGAGTTATGATTGATTTCTTTCTAAGAGTGAATAAAGTGGATTGTTGATTACTATTTAAAATGATACAAGAAGCAAGATCTAAGTTCATCTCTCCATTTCATGAGCCTATAATGAACTGACTTGTCATCTAAGAAAGAAACTTTTCAATTGAGTGCTTATTTGAAAGTTTTTCCATCAATTTTATCTTCTGAGTTTGAAGTTGTGTGAAGCATTCAGATATTCTAAAACATAGTGTTTTATTATTGATTGTTTTATTGATTGAGCTATACCCATTAGGCATAGATAAACCATTGTTGGGAGCACATATAGTGTAAAAAATCTATTGATTACGAATCTCGGTCGATAATTTATGTTTGGTAATATATTATTCATATAATTTCACTAACACATGTTGTTTCCAATTTTTGGGTTTGACTTTTATGCAATTGCCATACATTAAGACTAAGTCTCAATATTTTATATCCTTTTTCTTTATGTGAAGATCATGCCATGCTTTTTGGTGTTTCTTTTGAACCTCTTGGTGATGGATCACTGTTAACCTCTCTTCTTCTAGCTTCTTTATTTGGTATAGTCGGTAGTTCATGTTTTTTCTCTCTTCAAATTTTTCCACAGTTGTGACCTTGTTGGAATTAGTCCAAAATTGTAGCAGTATAGAAACTTCCTTGTCGTAGACTAGTTTGAACATATTCTTCCAAGTCTATGTTTTAAATGATGATATATATGCCCAAAGGATTGTAGGAATATTATCGTCCCAACAATCTTTTTTTATGCCAATTTTTTTTTTATTCCCCTTGTGTAATGTTTTATTAAATGATTCAACTTCCCCATTTTCTTGTGGGTGATAAGTTGTCTTTTTTCTATGGTTGATAAAAAAAAATCCAGTATAAGTTTAATTGTTTCATTCACAAAGTGAGTTCCCTAGTCATTGATTAATGTCATAGGAAAGACAAACATTGTAATTATGTTCTCATGGATGAATTTAGCTGCTACCTCTTTGGTATAAGATTCAACAGGTCCAACTTTTTCCCACTTTATCACATACTCGACTGCAGTAATGATGTATTTGGAACCATTTCTTCTTTCCGTTTGTGGAAATGGCTCAACAAAGTTGATAACCCAAATTTGAAAATCTCGATTAGAGTTTATTGAACTTAGTGGAATTTCATTTTTCCACAAAGGTTGAACAAGCC
Organism: Picea engelmannii; assembly: GCA_009831015.1. Taxonomy (NCBI): domain Eukaryota; kingdom Viridiplantae; phylum Streptophyta; class Pinopsida; order Pinales; family Pinaceae; genus Picea; species Picea engelmannii. The sequence goes on from ML781982.1 coordinate 757,065, forward strand.
TTTGACAACTATCACATTTTTTTATTTGATCTCGACATTCTTTATGCAAATTCAACCACCACAGTCTTTCTTGTAGTACATTTCTGGTTGTTCTGACTGCCTAAAAATGGCCTCCAGCTACTCCTGCATGAGCTTCATTGATGATATCCTCCAATTCATGTTCTGGAATGCATATTCTTAAAACATCATCCATTCCCATTTTGTATAAGTATTGGTTAATGATTGTGAAGGGTGCAACTTTCATGGCTAGAAATTTCTTTTTGTTTTTGTGAGGTCCTTTAGGGCCTTCTTCTAATAAATTGGTAATATATTCTAAATATTTAGGTGTAAATTCGACTCTAAATAAGTGTGCATCTGGAAGTTCATCGTCGATTCTTATCGGAGCTTCTCCTATTTCTAGTCGTGAAAGGTGACCAGGTCGAACATTCTTTTTCCCTAGTTGTATGATTAGATCGAACTCAAATGCATGAAATAATAGTAACCAACGACAAATATTTCCTTGATGAACTCGTTTATTGAAAAATTATTTCAATTCTTGATGGTCTCTAAAAAATGTAAAGGGATTTGCAAGTAAATAGTGACAAAATGTTTGTAGAGAAAAAATCATTGATAGAGCTTCCCTTTCCATAGTTGAGTAGTTTATTTTTGATTTATCCAGCTTCCTACTTGCATACACATTTGGGTGATCCATTGTGTCATCGTATGGTTGAGCTAAAACCGACCTGGAAACTACATGGGACCCATCGACATGGACATGAAATTTTCTCGACCAATCTGAAAATTTGAGAATGGGTGCTTCGACCAACTTCTTCTTTAAAAATTTGAAGGATTCTTGGAAATCTTGGCTACATTTCAATTCAACATATTTTCACAAAAGATCATCCATTAGGAAGGTGATGTTTGATTAGTGGCATATAAACTTCCTATAATAGCCAATATGACCCAATATAATTTTGATGTATTTTTTATTCACGGGTGGTTTTAGATCAAGGATAAACTTAATCTTAGCCATGTCGACCTTTACCCCATATTTACATACTACATGTCCTAAAAGGATTCCAATAGGTGCGACAAATATACATTTCCTGATCTTTAATGATAGTTGAATCTGTCTGTAGCGTTCTAGCATAAGTTGAAGACATTGTATGTGATTTTTGAATAGACTATAGATTGTCCAGTTGTCGAAGTATACATCCATGTTTTTGTAGACATACTCTTGAAATGATTTGACTACTATTCTCGAAAAAACTATTGGCGCATTCTTCAGTCCAAATGGAATTACTCTATATGAAAAAGATCCAAATTATGACACAAATGTTGTTTTTTCCTAATATGTTTTTGCTATTGACAATTGATTATATCCTAATAACCCGTCAGTAAATGAATATCATTTTTGAATAGAGACTTCATTTTATGATTTTGTCAACAAAGCAGGTGGGGAATGGATCTATCACATTCTATTTTTTGAGTCCCCGAAAATTGACACAAAATCTCAATTTCTTAGGATCATTATTATTTGGCTGCACCACCATGGGGGTTGTCCATTTTTCCTTGGCGATAGGATAAATAATGTCATCTTGTAGAATTCCTTCGATCTCTTTTTGAATGATGTATTTATATTTATGCGCTAACTTGTACCATCATTTTTTGATTGGTTTTCCTCCTGGAATAATTTCAATCTTCATTTCACCTATTTCCTCTACAAGTCGTTTCAAAACCTTGTAGTCACATGAAAAAACATCTCGATATTATTTTAGTAGATTGATTATGTCAGTTGTTTTCTTTTCAGACCAATAACCCCTTTTCTTACCATTTTTGGTCTATCATCATTTGTTATGTTGAATTCCTTTGTTTGGATTTCCACATCCATCCATTCTAGTGGCTTAGATTCGTTGAGATGGAATTCTCCTTATTCAATTTTTGTAAGATTTATTGGGAAGTCGGATTGTTCCTGGTCTTCTTTGTCTTCCATGACACTGAATTCACATGATTCTCCAGTTTTGGATGGTCTTTCTTCCATTGGAAGCTCTGTCCTAGTCATTTTATATTCTCAATGTTGATCCTCCGTCGAGTTGAGATTTCTTTGTTTTCTACCAACACAAAATTTCAAGTCAATGTTGATCCTCCATCGACCAACATATTTTCTTTTTATTTATGTAAAACTAGTGAAGGACTTTCTAGAAATATTTTTATTTGATGTGATGCATCTTTCAAGTGTTCCTCTACTGAATTAAATTCGAAGTCTTACACAAAATTTTCTTTGATTTCAACCCAGTTTGAAGTATGGCCTTGGGCTTCTTCAATATTATACCATTTTCTTGGTATCTCATATAATGTATTTGGAAACATATGGGGCCATACCCTTTCATCTTTATATACTATTTTTATCCATTCACTTTCACAACGTTTAATATGTTCTACTGGGTCATAGCCGATTTTGAATGTGGGAATATCTACATATTTGGATAATTTATTTTCTCTGAGTCTTTCAACAAAGTATGTTGACACAGTCATCCATGTTTGTAATCGGGGGGAATGTATTTCCCACCATCTTGCAGCTTGGCCTATGAAATTTTCCACAATTTTCTATGTCCTTCCTTGATCTCTTATGGATTTTTGCACCTCTTCAACATGGGTCGAAGGGGTATGTCGTTCACTATATCGCAAGGGTTTTCTTATCTGATTGTCGGTCGGAATAAGAGTGGGATTTTTTTATGTTGTTTTTTCATTTACTTTTGGTACAAACTAAATTGATTAGCATGTTTTAATATGTTTCTTTGGAATAACTTTAATAGACCAGAAATATTTCACATGTTCTTCGTGATTTTCAGTTTTCAGTTGTATAAGGAGGAGTCAGAATTATTCTTGATTGACATGGGATATTCTCTTAAAATTTCTCCTTCTGTAGTCGATTATGTATAAGTTTTTTGTTCATTGTTTATTTGATATAGGAATCTAACTTCTTGATCTTCATCCCACAACTCCATCCATGGTTTTCCTTCCTTTGGATCCATGGGAATAATTATTTTTTTCCCACTCCCTTCCAATTTAATTCTATCTCTTTCCAGGGAGATAGTTTATTTCATTCATTGACCCCATGGATGACCAAAAAGAGATGCATATGTTGGCATTCCTTTGACAAGGTCGATCACTTCTAAGTCCACCAAATTTGGCATTCCCATAATTTGAGTATCGAAATTTCTCAATATTCCAATTGGTTGTATTAATATTTGATCGACTAACTTAAAATAATTCAATGTGGGTTCTAGGTTGGGTCTACCCATTCATACCCATGTTTCTCGTGGTATAATATTGACTTGTGAACCAAAATCAACGAGTACCTGATTGAACATTATTCCCTCAATCTCCAAGTCGACTCATGGATGGTAATATTTTCTTTTATAAGAAAGGTGATTTGCATCCTTGGTTGGTTTTTGACCATCTTTGTATTCTCACAATATGTTGAGTAGATCCAACAGTCTACCTATTGAATTTTTTTCTTTGAGTAGTTGCAATAATTATTTGATGGAATCTTCATTTCGACCTGTTGGGTTTTGTTGATCTACTGTGGTGTTCTTGAAGAATTTAAGATCTTCTCTCATTATTTTCTCTTCTTTATCTGGGTTTGGGAAGTTGATAGGCTTATTTATTTGGTAATTTTGTGGTGTAGTGTGAATATATCATCCTCCACTCAACCGTGTAACAATATGTAAATTTTTGATGATCTTCACCTCTTCCTTGGATACTGCATGTAGTAGATTCACATTTTCCCTTGGTATGATTTTGTCGAGTACTATTGGGAAGTATTCTAAAGAGTGATATCCAATGCCGCATATGTTTCAAAATTTCATATCAATTCTATCTTTTATATGGAAATCTACACTGTCATGATCATTTTTCCAACAATTAAATCAATATAGTCATCCAAAACCTTGACCTCGACTGCCAAATCCACGTCAGCCTCCTCGACCTCAACCACGACCATCGTAGTAATAATCTCTTCAACCATAGTTGTTTGCTTGATCAGTGGTTTCTGTGTGGTAGATTTTTCGTATATTATTTTGATTTTGAGCATTTAGATGAAATTCTAATGTTCAATGATCTAAAGCTTCACATATGTGGCACCACTTCGTGTTTTCCAGATTATGTGGACAATAATGTATATTATAATTAGTAAAGAATTAACATATATTACTATATTTTTTAGATTGTATTTAGTGGACGTCTGTTGTTTGTGTGTGCTCATTTAGGTGACAATTATATTTTGTGTGTCCTTCCTGGGTGCATGTGGTGCACCATACTTCATTGTGTCGTATAGATATAATTTTTATTGTTTGTTTGAAATGTTCTATTTTTTCCTCGAGCCTCTCCATCATCAAGGAAGTCTACAAGCTATCATCATTTGAATCAACTCGTTGTGCCTTCTATAGCACATATTCACAGTTGGTTATCTCATATAAGCATAGTGGAGAACAGATTCTTGGAAGTATCCCAACTACATACCATTGGACAAACAATTTCTGATCAATCGTCATTGGGATTTGACTTAGTATATATTTGAATGTCTTATCATATTCTCTTAACGACTCTCCTAGTATTTGTTTGATTTCTTTGAAATTTTGGGTTGTCAAATGTGTGATGTCCTAAATTTTAAAGAATGTTAGGAATTTAATCTTTATTTCTTCTTTTAGATGAGTTTGATTTTCTGTGTGGTTAATTAACCATGTTAAGGCACGGTGGTGCAACACAACTGTGAATTGATCCATTTTCTTAACCTTATTTGTAATATTAGTTGCATCCCAAAACTTTTCACATACGAATTGATGTCATTTTGGGTCATCCTCTCCTTCATAAATTGGGATGTGGTTGAATCCCATTTTGATTTTCTTGGTAGGAATGCTCAATTTTCTTGGTATTTGAGCTACTACTTCTTTCGACTGAACTATCAAATATTTTGGTCGGTGTTTGTTTGCATTTGACAATGGATGGTACTCAAGGAATAGTTTTTTCTTCTTGAGTACAGAAAACACATCCTTAGTTTGAGAACTTTGATCTTTATATTCGACTAACCATTGTTCCAAAGGTTGTGTTGCTTCTAGAATATAGTTAGTTTCTTCTCTCAATATTAGATGTGGTAGGGGGGTCGAGTCGGTGAGATCCTTAATTTGGATAATCATATTGTTGAATTCATTTCACTCTGGATCGACAATCAATTCATCTCATAGGTTTCCTTGGTCATTCATTATGTACCATAATCTTGCATATTAGTCGTTGATCTACATCTTTTGTTGGATAAATTATCTTATCCATGGAATTTTTTTTGGTGAAGGATAAGTACATAAAGCTGGCCCATATTCTTCATAATCCATACTTTTTGGTTTGTCGACCGATTGATGGATGTCCAGCTGTGTGTCGCTACTTTTGTCGGGTGTCATCGCGGCTGCTACTATTTCCAACTATGATCGATCTTTATCTTGCTCAGACTGGTCATGCTCTCTGCCAAGATGACCCACCCTAGAAATCTTTCTATTCGACTTTTTTTTGTTCAATTGGTTATGAAGTTCTTCTCTTTTATGTTGTCTTTTATCCCGTTCTATTTTCTAGATATCTGCAGATTTATTATGGGATTTCTTCCCTCTTGACCACATTTAGGATTGGGAAACACTACTTTTTTTATGGCATCTCACAGTTTCGACCGATCCCCCATTGCCAACTTGAATTACTCTAAGTCAGGAGTCTTGGCCATATTTATTTCGTCAAGAACTAATCCCAAGATTCTCTTGTATCTTTTCACTTTGCATCAAGAAATGGTTCCCACTTTTCGTGTATTTCATGGAAGTTTCTATTTGGTAACAATGTGACTAATATTGGTCAGTATTCGATGATGTCACTAAATCCCTTTTCAAGGAGGAATTCGGGAAGAAATGTTGGAACCGTGTAGAAAAATCCATCATGTAATTTGGTGTAGAATGTTTATTTTATTTTATCGAGAGATGTCCAATCTTCAATGGCTTGTTCTAAAATATAATCTTCAATAATTCTTTTGATTCAGTTGTGCATATTCGTTCTTCCTCCATTCATCAACTTTAGGACTAACTTCTCATCGGGTGTCAAATTATGCATCACCTGATATGTTAATGTGTTGAAACAATTCTTATGGGATAGATTCAAGGAATCTTTCACGTGTCTCTGAAAAGAACCACAACCTTTCTTCGGCTAGTGAGAGGTTATTCCTTCCTGCATATTTTCTGATGTATTTTTCAATTTCGCACTCCCACCACTCGTGTATGTCTTGTAGAGTTAGAATTTATGTAAACTTCTACATGCCCAATTTCATTACTACTAGCAATGGAACCAATGTTGTAATCGAGGGAAAATTAGGGAGAGTTACAAGTATATCCTTACATATATATCATAGAGATACATGCATACACATAGACATAGGTAAATAAATACACAAGTAATGAGAGCCCAAAGAACAATCCTTTTATTATATGATAGAAGATTACAACATAATTACATATAACCTCTCACATGAAGCTATTTGAGCCTTCATGTGCTTGTCTATTTATACCTCTTTTAGGAAGTTCTAACTAATTAATTGCATGGGTCAGTCATTTAATGGAGACTCTGACTAACTTCTACTTATAACTATGTTGGTCGACCAACACATTCTTAGTCAACCATCAGGTCTAATCGACAGGGTCGACTAGCCCCTACAACAGATCCTATTGGAGATACTTCACACACACCTAGGATTTATTTTTCCTAAGGTTTTCCCTATGTTTATTAGTCATTATTCAGTATCCTATAATTTAGAGAGAATATTCCTTTTCCTACATTATAGGAGAATATTATCTTGAGTTCACACTTCAGTGGGATTAGTTGAGTGGATTATTGATGCCGCATTGGCTCCATCACTATGTAGCATTGGGATCATCATTGCTAATGTGAATTTTCCTTGGGTTTATCACTAGACTAGCACATTACCCTCACTTCACTTTGTTTCAATCAGTTAATTGAATACTGAGAGGCTAGTTAACTCAGATTAGGTGTCACTTAACAATTGTAACTCTCGATGTGTGTCCATATCACTCTAGAAAACTACTATGGTGCATTGGCTTCTATTCCAGTGCACATTAGTTGAGTTATATACAATATATCATGTCTAATTTATCATTCATTCAATCAATTAATAAAATTCTTTGATTCTCTCTCTTTTGTTTCTGTCTTTTCTCATTTCTTCTACAAGTTGTGTATGTCATTTTCTAGCTACATCTTATCTATTTAGGTTCATTCACATTTACATGGTATTCGATTCAACGAATTGCTAGGAAAATAAACACTAGACACTTTTTCTAGGTACCAAACATTAAAGATAGTAGGAAAATGGAATTTCCAAAAGAATTGATTCTTACACCATACAATTTATTTGCATGGAAGGAAAAGATGGTAATGCATATTCGAAGCTGAGGATAATACAAGTTAAACATGGACACAGAGACTGAACCCACATCATCCATATAAAAATCCAAGTATCTAAATCGTATGGATGAAGTGTATGGAACTCTTTGGAGTCTCATTTCTCCTGAGCTCCTCTTTCGCATATCCTCCTATAAAACCCCCAATGAAGTATAGAAAACCATGGAAGGAATTTTTGGAAGATGGGATGAGATGAGGGGACATATACTCAAGGTGTAATTGCACACTTTGTATTTTTTGTCCCAACTCAAGGCTTGCGAGGTTGATAAATCCAAGGAGGAGAAACAAATGGCTCTTACCATTCTTTCCAAACTTGGTTTGGAATACTCAGTGTTTGTATAAAAATTTCATTCAGTTAGGCTCGCCTCTAGAGATACCTTGAAAATTTCTTCTCTTGAGGCCTTTATCGACTCTCTGATGCAAGAGTAGACCAAGCTCATCAATATGGGAAAAATAAAAGGCTCAAAGGCGCATGAACTTGTTGTGAAAGATGGTAGCAGACACCAAAATCATAAATCTAAACACAAATACAAAGGGAAGGGACATGCAAATCGAAAGAAGGAACTCAAAACCTTTCAATGATTCCTCCATATCCAAAGGTGGAAATGGAAGAAAAGGGGAGAAATGCATTTACTACAAACGAGTGTTGGGCCCTTCATTTTTTATTAGAAATTGTGCAAGGAAGACTATAGTCCCAATTTAGTTCAAACACAAGTTGCACAAGACACAAAGGAGCTGAACAATAAATCAACATAGGAAACATAAAATAGTTGGAAAGAAGGAAATCGCAACACCAGCAAAAAGAAAGAAGTTACAACAGAAAAATAATAAGAAAGCATGTGAAGTCTCAAATCAGAAAATACCAATTAGATTATATATAAAAGATGTATATGATTGTAAAAGGTTGGTGTAGACGGGATTATGAATCATTCCATGTAGGTTATGTTACTTTAACTAATATCCATTTTGGTAAAAGGGTATATAGAGCTCCGAGGAATGATTTTAGAGCTAGAAACGATTGTAACAGAGTAATGACTTGTACCTATTGAATTGTGTCTGAGAAACCTTTTGATGATAATATATGGGAGGACCTAAACTTTTGAAATATTCTATGAAATTCTCTGTATATGTCTATGAATTGTCATTTTACTTTACTTCTTCATGTGTGATAATATCAAGTATGTTATAAATTGTTTACACATGTCGTCACAACTCCATTGTCTTTATTATTAGTTATGAATGATTTCAGATATTCTACTTGTTAGTTCATCTTTCCCAAGATTGTGGTTAATATTGAATATTTTGTAGATCTACCTTAGTATTAGCCTTACCCTTCTCTATATTGTTTTCTTGGTTGCGTTTCAGGTGAGACTTCTTCTCTCTAGAGAATATGAAAATGCCAATGCTCTAGACTACTCAGTGCATTTTGTTGGTAGCCTGAGAAGGACCCTGGTCTGATCAACTTTGCGCCAACAAAATGGTTATGTTGTCAGGACACAATTTAAAAGGGATCATGTAGGGAGAATGATTCCATGGATTCAATTATTTGATATTCACCAGTGGTGGGAGAGAAATTGAGATGCCTTCATATGGAAAGAAACTAAGCTATGAGTAAAATCTATGAAAGATACATGGTAGGTTGTCTTTTACTTAGAAAGATTGAGTGACTAGTACGAGATATTCTGGGTAAAGTTTTTGGAAGAACTTTTCCACTAGATAGATAGGCTCCAAGAAGATCCAAATTCCAAGAATGAGTCAAGAGGACCTATGCTTGGGATACATAAAATATTCCAATGCTTCATCAGTTGGATCGTCTAGTGATGTGAGCGATTGATTTATGGGTCAATACTACTATGGAAGGATACATTATTAAATTTTCAGTTGAGAACCATCAATCATTTTCACGAGAAGAAGAATATTTCAAGAAATATGCAAGGGGAAGACTATTGAAAGAAACCCCCCTATGGATTAAAGTGTTCTTGATGAAGAGGGGATGTTGATTATTTCCTCGAATGAGATGGTAGACTAAACACCCTCGCTTGGGGTGGGGTGATTTTGGGGTGGAATCATGGCCTGAGAGAGGGGAGAGGTTTCTTTGAAAAATGGGGGAGAAATAAGAAATGGACTCAAGAGACGAGTGAGACTAGAAAAGAGTCTCCATATTTGAGAAGTGGTGGCATGGTAAGATAAAGAAAGCAGTGAAATAGTCCAAGAATTTGTGGAAATAATTCAGACTAGGAGAAATCAAGGAAGGTTAGAAGGAAGAGTTGTGAAAGATGAGAAGAAAGGAAAGAATGTCCAGTCAAATATTAAGTGAGAGGGAAGCACAAAGAGAAAGAATTCCCCAAGAAGGTGGAAAATAAAAAGGTGTAGAAGCATGGGAAAAGGAAGTCGGCATGGATATTGCATAAGAAAGAGAAGATTCATCCCTAATACCAGGAAAGATCAGGAATCCGACTGAAGAGACCACTCCAGAGGATGAGAACGAGACCCCCTAGATCAAAGAAACCTACCTCGAAGCTAGTGGAACTAGTCCCGAGTTAGCCATACCCCAAGTGTCTTCTATACAAGTGGTAAATTCTATACTACCTTCTTATGTTATTCCTATTTTAGTACATCCAATTATTCAGTCACAACCGGTAAGCGCAAATATTGGGACGATATTGGGATCCCTTGGTAGATCACAACTAGGACCATTAGGTTTTATATTGATAGAAGCAGTAAGATTAGCAATGGTTGGTAACGTGGGAGGTTTGATCGCTCGATGCCCATAATTATGGGGTAGAGGAGACAAGGATGTTGAGAAACATTGGTTCCTATGCAAAGAAATCTAGAGGTCTAGAGGGACTCTAGATTAAAATAAATTGGTCGAATTCCAGACTACCTTGAGAGGTCATTATCTTAAATGGTACATGAAGGATATTGAGTCAAGAGTGCGAGGAGTGCAAGGAAAACTTGGACAAGTACAGATAAAATTCATAGCGTAGTTTAAGCTACCTCAGTCAAAACAACAAGATCTGTCTGAGTTGCATGAAATTCAGTAGAGGGAAGGTGAATCAGCCTAGGAATATAGTCAAAATATTAAATATGTTATAGGGATGATAGCACATCCAATTCATGAAGATCATCAAAGAGAATGGTATATCCATGGATTATGTTAATGCAACAACGGATCACCACTTTGACATATGCCTTGGAAAAATCAATAAAGATTAAATCCATGGTAGGATATCTAGGGAGCCTGAGAGTGAACAGACCCCTAGCAGATGCAAATTTGGTGCAACTACAAGGAAAAATATCGTCACTGATAGAGAATATTCAAGAATTGACGATACCCAAACCAAGATGACCAAAAGTCTGGTGTATCGAATGCTACACATAGGGACACCTAGAGAATGAATGTCCACATATGAGGAGAATGGGACCTCCTCAAAATATGATGGGACCCTCACCATGACCTAGGGAGGAGTTGCGTAAGTATCTTTTAATTCACCATTCCATACCCCAGCCCTGTATCATGCTTTTCTAGGTAATCAAGCATCCCTGGAAATATAGTGTTGCGAGATCTTTCAAATTCATGGTAATGGGCCAAGGCAATGCCCCATTATTCAGAAGTATTCAATAGTAATAAATATTGTACATTGTGAGGCCTGCACATCTACCACGCATGCTACCAATCAATTTAGAGTGTTGGATGCACTTGCAGACAGACTGGATCAAACATCATTTAGGGTGAATGAAACCCCTCAGCAACTAGGAAGAGGTCGAGGAGGTGGAGTAGGAGGAGACCTCATAGGAGAAAGAACTAGGGGAAGAGAACCAAGTAGATGCTACAAATGTGATGAGAAAGGTCACATGGCTAGGGATTGTCCTCATCTGACGTGACCATGGTTCTCTCACTACAAAACTAATGGACACGCAACTAAAGACTACCTAGAGCTAATTTTGAAATGGGAAGATCAGGTATGTCAACTAGGGGATAATATTATAAGCTCGGAGATAAAGAGAGTCATCAAAGGACAACTTCCCAAACTTAATATTTTTACTTGCGGAGGAACAAATACCAGCATAGATGTTGATAATGTGCCTCAGATCTAGAAAGAAGCGCCTAAGGAGGACAGGTATGACCCTCTGAAACATAGGCTATTTTTTTAAAATGAAATAGAATAATTCCAAAGTATCATTTCCCATGAGATGGAAGAAAACCATCCTCAGACTATCATTTATCCTAATACTGCATAATTTCCTTCTTCACCCCTTGCACCCAGAAACCCCGCTATCCTGATAAGACAAACTGAGCAGTCACAAAATGTAGTTGACCTCTAGTTTCAGTTATTTTATGATATTATTGGGAATGACCAGTTGAAATAAAAGGTGTGCAATGCCATGTACCCAGTCCTAGGAACTGCAGAATCTTCAGAAGTTAGAATAAGGAGTAATATTCCTGAGAAGAATACTCAGAGAGTGCAAAGAAGGAAAATGTGGACTGGAAAATATTTTATATTATCATTTTAGAAAATAGTTTGAGAGTAAGGATGTTATGTTAGATCTAGGATCTGGTCCTAAAATATTGCCTAAAAAGACTTGGGAAGCTTTAGGGAAACCACAATTGATATATTCGTCAATCTAATTGAGAATGGCCAATCAGTACTGCATTTTCCCAATAGGAAGGTGTTGAGAACTCAACACACCCTAAAAATCCTATGTCGAATTCTACTTTTTGGGTACCACTTGATCTTTTCCACTATCTAATTTGACTTCATTATGAAAAATGTTTCCTTTGCTTATCATTTTTGACTCTCATTAAGTCTTCCAAAGTTTCCTTGAATCTATGAAAACTCATGAATTAAAAATACTTAACTCTTAAATAAGGAATCAAAAGCCAAAACACTTCCCCCCGATGTGCTCAAAGATTTTGCATGGGAAGGAATTGAAGGGATGAAACAAAATCACTCAAAAAAACAACCGCAGTCATCGAGCACCGATATTCATTGGTATTGGCAAAAGGAAATTTTCTCTCACGACAAGAAATACACAAGGATATTGTCGACAATCAATCCCCTTCAACGTCGGAAAAAGTCTAAAAGAGTAAACATTAAAATAAGAAAGAAATGATATCGCCGATAGCCGATACCCGACGCACTTAGCAAAATTGAAGAAGATCAAATCGCGATGAACATCTAGAATACACTAAAGTTTTTCTCTGATCATCAACTTCTGAAACGTTTTTGGCATTGAGAGTTTTGAGGATTCTTACCGAAAGGAAACTATGCGATAGGTTTATCCCCGATCCTCGAGCCTGATACCTTTTCAGCATCGGCAATCCCAGGATCAGTTTAGAACACATAACTTGAATAAAGTCCTGAGTCTGACCCATACCCGCGAGCTAAGTCACCAATCTTCAGTGCCACATATCCTAAGCCAATGGTGCCATGTCACCACCATATGATACAATCGATCGGTGTGGGAGGTTTTTCACAGACGAATATCAACGAAAACACTCATAACACCTTTCTAATCCCCGATCCACCCACTAGGAAAGTGACACGATGGGACATTTTAGCGCTAGATATGTTGCAATCCGGAGCATTTAAGGGACTAATTAATTCCAAATATTGCATTAGTTTATAATTTGTGCGTGAATCAAAAGGACTGTTTGAATTTACCGGTACAACACAACACCCTCCACTCCTCCACCATCAACCCATGATGAATTAAATTATAGATATTTGGCAGTAGATTTGTTTTAATTTCACTCATTACCCGAATTAATTGTTTGTTACGACTGGTAAGTTCTTCTCCATTAAATCTTATTGATCCATTGTAAACAAGATCATTCTGCACACAAAGTATTTTCAGACCATCCAGAGGAGCGAGACAAGAAATTCAAAAAATCTTCCAAGCCCCTCGTGAGTATCAAACTACAAATTTTAGCAAGAGTTACAGGTATGTACCAGTCTGGATTTTCTTTGTTTTCACTTCAGATATACATTAATATCAAATATTGATCTGTGCAAAGGCCCTAAATGATTTAAATTTTGATTGCAGGAAATATGCCTCCTAGTATTGAGCAAGAATGGATCGAGATCCTCATCGAGAAATTCAATAAAATGGGTCAAGTGCAAGAGAATATGAGTCAAAATAAAAAAGGGAATGAAGGATATCAGACTCCCCAAGTTTAGCACACCTGATGAATTCGGCAACTTCCGTGACATAATCAAATCACACACCCAACAATATTCATCATGGGCCAAAGAAATATCAAAAGTGATAGACACAAGAGAGTCAGGTCAGGTGCGACAGTTTATGGAACACCTGATCAAAGCTCAAGATATGCTGCAACAGTTAAGTGTGAGTCTTGTCAATTATCGGCCACATGCGGTAAAGATAAGAGAGATTTTCATGACCCTGATGGAACAACATATATTCCCATACACCAACACCTACGAAAAGTTGTTCATCCAGTGGTCAAAGTACGAGAAGAGTCACCCTTTTAAAGTGATATCTTGATATGACTCTTAGACAAATGGATAGGAGAGAACGCCACATGGAAAATGTTTTCTTACTTACTTTCACTTTAGCCATTATTTTTAGTTAATTTCATGTTATAAATAGGAGCATCGACCGATTAGTCAAGGGTCGATGGTTGTTGCAAGAAAATCTCATTTATGGTTTTGTTAATAATTATTTTGGAGTTGCCTTTAATTGAGAAGTCCTTTTGGACCAGAGACAAGTTTATGTTTTCATCAAATTCATGTATGATTGGATCTGGAGAAGAGTTACTTCCTATTATGTCTCATGAATGGATGCAGTAATGAGTAAGAGCTATTAAATCTATTGATAAGTTATCTAATGCAATGTTTTACAATTCTTTATTTAATGATGAAAATGAATCTTTGTGTTATTATGTGATTGATGATTAGAGTTGAGTGAATTATTTTTCTTGCTGTTGTTTATCACATGCATGTTTTCTTCTAATAATTTGTATCTCAGTCAGTAATTGGAATATTCACATGGTTAATGTATTAGTACTAGGCTTGTGGTATACGACCATTTTCTGCATGCCAGGGTGTAAGGGTTATCCCAAACCCAACCTCTTCTCTAGTAGTTTAAGTTTGTTTTGATTTGTTTCTTAGTTGGTTTATATTGGATTTCCATCTTATGCCATTCAAACCAAAAAGAAAATATAAAAAGGAGAACGTCTGAACCAAAGGAGAGGCCTTCACAAGAAAACATAAGTCCCATCAATTAATTTTTCGGATCACAAGATCTGGAGAACCATTCCACTATTAAATTTTGCAGAGTCTAATTGGGCCTCGGTGGCAGGTTTGGTTCCTATTGTTGAATCAAAGAGATTTAGGACCCATCAACAGAAGGCTAGAGAATGTGGATATATATTTTTCAGTAGTAAGGACTGTAGTCAATTTTGAGATGATCAAAATCATGGGGGATAAGGACCCTTATCCTTTACTACTTGGTATCGATTGGGCTTATGAGAAATATGTTGTGATTGACCTAGAAAGAGATACTATGACATTTGAGGGAGAAGGAATAAAAGTAGTTCAACCCTTGCATCTGTATGTAGGCCCTCGATATAAGGATCCAACGTACAACAATATGGAAGGAGAAGACTCGGATAAGTTATACGTTGTAACAGTAGGAAAAAGAGAATACTACATAAATCCTACTGCAGATGGATCAACAAGTTGGAGGAGCATACAACCGGTAGACGAGGAGTCAGAACTAGCATTTGACAATTGGCAACAACGTTCATATGAAATATTTTCAAGAATATGTGCAACTTTCAGAGTAACTAGATGGTTTGGAATCGAGGTCAGAGAACAACTGATATACAATGGTACCTCAGAACTTGACAATATTTTGATTAGCATGGAAGAAAATATAGTGGAGGACCAAAGGATTTTAGTTCTAGACTTTGTCTTAAAGGACACCCCTGCTAGATAGTGGGCTAGTCACAAAGCCTTGATTAAGAACTGGGAGGATGTGAAGAAAGCTATTCGATATAGATTTCAAGATAAGGAGAAGCTAAAATCAGAGACATGGGTGGATTTCCAAGTTGCCCATTTGTTCAATGGACAGTCTGATCCTAAAAGACATATTGAACAATGAGTGAGACAATGGAAATTTGTGGAAGTACCATCTCGCTTGTGGGTTCAAGTAATTCCCCATTTGCTAGGTCCGATTTTGAAATCTTGGTACATGCATGAAGAAACCAGAAGAAATACCACCAACTGGAAAATGTTAAAAGACCAATTTTGCAAGGACTTCTCTTTTACAAGTAAGTATCATGAGCTTAAGATAGTCCTGCAAAGAATTAAAAAATTATTTTTACCAATGTTGGTGAGCGGAAATTAGACCCAGTGGTATGTGCAAAGCATAGGCAAGTACTTCAGTCTAACCTTCACATAGACATGAAAAATATGCCTATAGAATTCTATAAGATTGAGAAAGAGTTGGAAAACCTGGATGATTTAGAAGAATTGAGAAACTTTTCCATTAAGGAAACAAAAGGAAGCAGAGAAATCTAGAACACCATACCCAATCATACTGATAGTTATTATAATCATCCATTGAAGTTGTGAAGAGTCAACATAGGAATGACAGAGAAACCTAAGATAGATATGGTAGGAGATTATTGGGATGAGAAAACTAGCCAAGAGATACATATCTTGTTAGGGGAGTATGAGTAGTTATTTCGAAAGACATTCTCAAAGCTAAAAAGAATAAAAGGAGCTATGGGAGAGATGAAGATTTAACTAAAAATGGGATCAAAACTGGTAAGGCATAAACCATATCGTCTTAAGCCCAGGGTGAACGAAAAGGTTAAGAGGGAAATAGACAAGATGCTTGAGTCTGGACTTATTTTTCTAGTTGAAGAAGAAGAATGGTTTATCCCCATAGTCATCCAGAGTAGGAAAGGTACATAGGACATTAGGGTATGTGCAGACTACAGAAGCCTTAACTCTACCTGTGTGCATGATCCTTTTCCAAAACCTTTTACTAATGAGGTGCTAGAACATGCTGCGGGGAAATAATCTTACTCATTTACAGATGGATTTTCGGGATATCACCAAGTGAGAATTTCTTAACAACAGAAGGAAGACCACATTCATAACAAAATGCAGGTGATTTTCATATGATGTGATGCCCTTTTCTCTAAAGAATGCCCCTACAGTTTTTTCCTGTATTGTAATAGCATCCTTCCAAGAATTTATTCACAAATTCATAGAAGCTTACATGGATGATTGGAAAGTATACAGTGTACTCAAAGAACATGTAGTGCTATTACATCTGATGTTTGATAGATGTAGGGAATTGTATATATATTTGAACCTAAGAAAGTGTATCTTTTGTGTGCCACATGGAAATATATTAGGCCACATAGTATGTTGAGAAGGAGTGTTGGTAGACCCAACAAAAGTTGCAGTCATTGTGAAGATGCCACCTCCTATGAGTGCTAAACAATTGCGCTCCATGGTAGGGAAAATAGGGTACTATTACAGGTTAATCAGAAGGTATGCAAACATTACTAAACCCCTAGAAAATTTACTGAATAAGTCAGAAGTGTTCTAGTGGATGCAAAGTGTGATAAAGCATTCAAAATCCTGAAGGAAAATCTCAGCCTATTTTGATATTTGCTAACTGGGAAAACGAATTTCATGTGTGTGTGGATGCATCAAGTATTTCCCTAGGAGCCATCTTAGCGCAACCAAGAGATGGAGCCATGGATCATCCCATATATTCTTCTAGAAAGAATCTATTGCAAGCTAAGAACAAATATACAACCATGGAAAGGGAGGTTTTGGCTATGATTTATTCTATATAGAAGTTTATACATCACTTGTTAGGTTCTCATTTTAAAATTTTCACTCATCATTCTACGTTAAAATCTCTAGTTAACAAGTTTGTCTTGGAAGGAAGAATTTGTCGATGGTTGTTATTGTTTTAGGAATTTTCATTTGAGGTGATCATCAAACTTGGATGATGCAATGTGGGCCCTGATCACCTATCCATATTAGAGTCAAGATAAAGTGGTCGAGAAGTCGATGATTAGCTCCCAGATGTAGAACTGTTCTGGGTTGAGGCCATACCAGAATACTTGGAAGATATAGCAGTCTTCCTAAGCACATGGGATTGTCCAGAAATGTACTTTGAAACTCAGAAACTTCATATGGTATTTCGAGCAGCGGACTATCAATTGATTTCAGGGAAATTGTATAAGTTTCACCTAGATAGTATCCTCATGAGGTGTGTTTTAGACCACGAAAGACAAGACATATTGTGGGAATTCCATAGTGGAATTGCAGGAGGCCATGTTGGAGAAACTTCCACTATGCAAAAAGTCCTCCAAGATGGATTATGGTGGGCCACACTCTTCAAGGATGCGAAGGAGTATGCTAGATATTGCAATGTTTACTAGAGAGTAAGCAATCCATCATGATGATATAAATTGCCTCTTCACCCAGTTAGAGAATTGCAAGCATTTTAGAAGTGGGAGGTTGACTTTATTGGACCAATCAACACCACAACTAACCACTCAAAATCCAATTATATTATTACTGCAACTGATTACCTTACACGATGGAATGAGGTAGTAGTTATTTAGGATTTCTCGACCGATACTGCTTCCAGGATTATTTTTGAAAGAATTATCACTCGGTTTGGATGTCCTAGGAGTCTGAATAGTGATCATGGTGGTCATTTTATTAGTAGTACAATAGTGAATCTTACAACAAAGTTCTTAAGCCAACATCATAAAAGTATCCCTAACCATCCAAAATACAATGGCATAATAGAGGCATTTAACAATATTTTGGAGAGAGGATTAGCGAAGGGTTGTTGCACAAACAAGGAAGATTGGGATGACAAAGTGCCAATAGGTTTATGGGCTTACAGGACAACCATGAATAAACTCCACAAGTATACTCCATTTCAGCTAGCCTATGGGAAAGAGGTTGTGGTACCTTCAGATTTCATTACCCCGAGTCTATACATTGCACAGATTACACACATGTCAGAGGATAGATGGTTATGGAGTTGCATAGATGGTTATGGAGTTGCAAGAACTTGATGAGACCATTTTTTTAGCAGACTTTCATCAATCAATTGCGAAAGAAAGGCATAAATATTAGCATGACAGGAACATCAAGACTAAAAAATTCTTGCAAGGAGATAAGTTCCTACTTTATGACAGTTGATACCAGAAACATCCAGGCAAGTTTCACATACATTAGTTGGGAGCATTTATAGTTGCGGAGATTCGATATTCTGGAGTAGTCAGACTTGCGCAACTGGATGGTATAATTTGGAAAAGATGGGTGAATGGCACTTGCCTGAAACCCTATGTTTCTCAAAACTCAGTTAAAGGAATGTTGATCTAGTCCAAAGGAGCATGTATAATAATTAGATTTGATTTTTTGCAATTTCTTCGTATTCAGTTAATAAAGTTGAAGTGTGCATTGTTGCATTGCAACATGTATTTTATTTCCCTCTAAGTGTTGTTTTGGTGCAGAACTACTTACTCAAGAGCGTAGGACCAGAAGAGCCACGAATCTATTAATGATATCCATTAAATGTGGGAGAGACCCCTTTTTGGTCAGAGGGAGAGACAATACAGATGCAATCCTAGTGCATGTGCCACACGAACCTATTCCATTCATAGCCTCTATGACCTATACAGTAACTCATCTGAACTCTGTTAAACCATAAATCCACAATACACAAAGATGCCATCAGTATTCACGCCAGGATTCTCATCCATTCAAATGGTAAGGTCTAAAGTCAGCCACATCCCTGGTCAACTTGCTTAGTAAATGGCAGGATCACCAGATAGATTTATCCCATTAAACAGTCTCATCGGACAACTCAGCTTCAAGTTGCATCTATAGGCTTAATGATGAGTGGCCTTAGCAATTATTACAGAACATTCTAGCTAAGACCTAGTATAAATTTGTGTGAACTCGGTGTAAGATGTATTGTTTCCCAAAGAGAACTTAGTGCCTTGCAAATTCTGAATTTTTCTCATGCCTGTGAAATCCCCCAGCCCTCAATCGTGATCCCTAATCCCATTTATCCTATCAAAGTATATTGACACTCCAGATTCACTATGCCAAGAGCTACAAGAAGTAGGATTTCAATTTCAAAAGATGCAGTGCCGAATGAGAAATGTGATCCTCGGGTCTAGATCATGGGTGATCTCAAAGGGAAGGTCAAGCAAGTAAAAATCCTTGACCTCGACCTGATAGACCAGGTCCTTTTCCCATAATTGAACATTGATTTGCTCTTGAGTGTGACTCTAGATGAGTTAGGAGGGATGCAGTTTGTTCTGAAGCCAGAGTTCATCAACCTCTTCAAGTCCACCATCATGAATCGATGGCACTTGCCATTTTTCAACACTAAGGGTGAGTTTTCACGGTGTACTAAGTTCCTCATCAGTCATGTACATGATAGGATCTTATGTCTCAATAGAAGGTATCCCATACATGCATAGGATATCCATCAACTCATGAGCCTATCCATTGAAGGCAAGGATGTAGCCAAAGGATTTCAAGGTCCCAATAAGCATGGGAATAAAAAGGGAGAACCTAGCTTGTATGAACGATTTCATACTCACAGAGGGTGGTGCACAATGAATATTGACCCCCATTCTACCTGAGACAATAAAAAAAAATTCTATGTGATCACTAGCAGGGTGATGTGGTCATATTACAAGGGCAAGTTCATGTTGGATGCCTTGTCAATAGCAGATTTTTGCGCCAATAGAGCAGTCTTCAATTGGTGTAACTACTTGTTAGAAGAACTCTTGGTGGCATGCAAGGAGGCTTAGCAGAAGGGAGGCACCTTCACCTATGGATACCTTCTACTTGTGTTCATCATGTTGAAGTGGATGCCACCCTCAGGAAGGCCTCTATCACCAGCAGACATAGGCAGACTGGAAAATATGTTTGAGCCTTAGCACTCAAGGTCGAACTTGGAGAACACCACATTCAACAACATAACGTTCTCAAAACATTATAACCAGTTGCTTGATCCAACTCAGAGGTTGCACATACCTAAGGAATTTCTCAATCGGAACATGTTTAAAATTGCATTCAGCATGAACCTCCACCACACATTTGTCTAGCCAAGGCATGCCAAGGTATAAGATTCCCACTCCCGAATGATGTCGTTCTACCTAGATGAAGAGGCCTTTGATAAGGAGGTCATGTTATGTCTAGGAGTGAAGCATAACCCGTGCAAGTTGGGGATGCTTTATATGTTACCCCTCGATATTTTGAAGAAAAAGGGACAAGAAGTAGGGGTAGGACCCAGCTCGATCCCGAAGGAGAAAAAGAAAGAGGCTCAAATGCATATGGACTCAGAGGAGGAGGATGAAGAGACATAGTCGTTGGAATGCAAGAAGAAGACATTTCCCATGTTCCCACAACTTCCATAGCAAGCCATGATGACAGGTAAATATTTCAATGACATCCTAAATGTTGCCTTCATTGGAGACACATTGTTCAAGAAACCAAAGATAGGGATCTCCCCAATAAAGATCCTGAACCCTAAACCTATATCATCAACCATCCCTCATACTCAAGCGTCCTAAACAATAATTAACATTTAGAATGATCCTAAACCTGAAACCACTGAACAACCCCCATCACCCCCACAACCCCATTTGCCACCTCAATAAATAACCCTCTGACCCCAAACCACTGAACTAGAGCCCATGCAATTGGACCCCCCCGAACTACCTGAACATAGACTAGAACTCACTAGTCCAAACCTTGAAGTCTTGAGCCAATAGATTGTTCCTTTTGTACCAATTTATGATACTCTACCTTCAATGGAGATTGAAATAGTACCAATGCCGCAAGTCACAAGTCCTCAATGCACTCCCTTAATGACCAATGTTGAGGGTTCTATCCAAAGGAGCATAACCCCAGAAGCTGAGGTTCAGAAAGAGGAAGTAGTACCATAGGTTCAGAAGGAATTGGAGACTGCATCAGGACAAAGTACTCCATAACCCCCAACAGTGTGTAGAGTTGATGCAGCTCTTCCTAGAAAGAACAGAAGTGATACCATTCCTTCCATCAACATTTAGGATGAGACTTACGCAAGTTCCATCTACAGGGGAGGAATAGGTGGAGACACCTTCGAAACATTCAACAGCTAGTGGACTCCCCCTACAACTCAGAGTACCCAGGGAGGCCACCACTTCTTCTGTTAACCTCACTCAATGGCCTTCATCACAACTAATAAGGATGATTAGAGCCTCAACTAATCAACTAGAGCATAGGATCCATCAGGATGAAAGGGACACAGATTTTGTAAGGGAGGAGTTACTCCTCTCCCAAGAACGCAGGACATAAGAGGAATACACAAATATCTAGGTGAAGCAGAAACTGGAAAGAGTCTAGGATAATCTTGTAGAATCCTAGCTAGAGATAATAAAGGTATCACCATAACTACCTGAATCCATCACAACAGGCGATCCTGAGCAGAAGATTGAGCTACTCCAAGGATCATGGTTAGAGTTGGCTATTTTCATAGAGAACCTTGAAGCACAATTGTGGGAGAGTTAGTGTGAAGAAGAACATCAACCCAGGAAGCTTCAAGAGAAAATGGAAAAATTAATTCTTGAAGGAAATAACGCAAGAGGATCACTACACAAACAAACATCAGAATGCACGAGAATATTTCGTGAAGTTAATGATTGGATGGGTATCATTACAAGGCACAACCAAAATCTGGAGGATCTGTGCACAAAGATATAGTTGATTAACAAGGAAGTTTCATCCACTATGGATCCACTAGAGTAGCAGGAAAAATTTAATCAAATCCAGCATGTGGACAACGAGTTGAATGCTCTATTTGAAGTGAAACTAGTAGCTAATAAAGAGCTATGGGAGTTTTGAACTGTCGTTTAGACATCCTACATGCAGATGCTACACTTGATTCAGAGTGGAACTCCTTGGTCACATCCAATCTTAAGGGATGAATTACAGATGTGAACCAACAGTTCATGGTTGAAGCTGCAGTCCTTTCTAGGAAGTGGTAGGATAAAATTTTTAGTTTTCAAGGAGTAAGGAAAAGAGACTTGGAATTGGTCCCAGAGTTGGGCCCTTCATTTAAAGAGGTGGAAAAGGAAAGAGTGAAAACAAAATATGGAACCAAAGAAAAGATAGAGGATAAAAGAAAGAACCAAGCAATCCCATAAGCCATGGAAGAGCCAAGGACTTGACTTGAGGGTGAGTCAAGGATTATGGATGGAACCTGTTGGGCCCTTCATTTTTTATTAGAAGTTGGGAAAGGAAGACTATAGTCCCATTTTTTTTCAAACACAATTTTCGTAATACACAAAGAAGTTGGATAATGGGGAAAGAGAGGAAACAGAAAATGGTTGGAAAGAAGGACAACGCAACACCAACAAGGAGAAAGAAGTTATAACATAACAATAACAAGAAAGCATGTGAAGTCTCAAACCAAAAAATCCCAATTGGCTTATGTATACAAGATGTATATGATTGCAAAAGGTTGGTGTAGATGGGATTATGACTCACTCCATGCAAGTTTTGTTACTGTAACTAATATCCATTTTGGTAAAATGGTATATAGAGCTCTGAGGAATGAGTTCAGAGCCAAAAAGTATTGCAACAAAGTAATGAATTGTACCTGTTGAATTGTGTTTGAGAAACCTTTTGATGATAATATATGGGAGGACCTAAAATTTTGAAATACTCTGTGTAATTCTCTGTATATGTCTATGAATTCTCATTTTACTTTACTTCTTCATGTTTGATAAGATCAAATATTTTATAACTTTTTTACACATGTTGTCGCAACTCTGTTATCTTTATTATTAGTTATGAATGAGTTCAAATATGCTACTTGTTAGTTCATCTTTCACAAGAATGTGGTGAATCATGAAGATTCTGAAGATATACCTAAGTATTCTCCTTACCCTTCCCTATATTCTTATCTTGGTTGCGCTTTAGGTGATACTTCTTCTCTCTGGAGAAGATGAAAATGTCAGTGCTCTAGACTACTTGGTACATTTTGTTGGTAACCTAAGAAGGAACCTGTTCTGATCAAATTTGTGCCAACAACGAGCATTCCATCTAGAATATGCATGCATGTAGAAACATATATATCAAATGGCACAAATACTTCAACAAAACAACCTTGGAGATCACATCCACAAGGGTTCCAAGAAGAAGAAGCTAGAAGATCTAAACCCAAAGAAAGGTAATTCTAGCCATGCTTTGATTTCCATTAACTTCTCTCTCGATGCTTGGCTTGTAGATTTAGGTGCATCACACCACATGGTATCCAAAAATGAATTATAATCTTCATTGGATGCATGCAAAGGTCCTCATATTCTGATGGGGGACGACTCTCCACTCAAATTCACCGGAAAAGGAAGAGTTGAACTCACAAACGGGAGCTTCAAGAATGTGCTACATGTTCCCAAATGCTCCATCAATCTTCTCTCTATGTATCAAATGAAAAAATTTGGCACCAAAAACAAAGTAATATTCACACCTGATACATTGGATATATATGAAATGAAAACCAATTCCAAATTTTCTACTTGTGAGGTAAATCACCAATCCAGACTCTACACATTTTCTAAATTTATTGAACCAAATTCTACATTATTGCTTATGCATGTTGATGAAATAAATAGGATATGGAATGAAAGGTTCAAGCATTTAAATTTCATATATATGCAATAGCTTAGAAAGAATGGAATGGTTGAAGGTCTACCTAACATCCATTTCTCCAAATGAATTTGTGAGGGATGTGTTCTTGGAAAATACCCTCAAGAGAAATTCTACAAAGGAAAGACTCATAAGGCATCCTCTCCTTTAGATCTGATCCACATCAATATTATGGGCCTTTTTATGCATCCATCAATCACTAAATCAAGGTGTGTTCTGTTAGAAAAATAGGACCGCGGAGCAATAAAATAAAACAAATGCGGAAACAAAACACAAAAGATACACAATACAAGAGAGACATAGATTTACGTGGTTCACCCAGTGTGGGCTACATCCACCAGAGAAATTTCTAGGTCCTTTCTTTATTATTATCCCGCAAAATGAAGGGATACAACCTACAACAAAACCCGTTGTAAATTCCTCTTCTTTCTCTCACAGTCTCCTCTCTCAAAATACAATAATCCCCAACATACATAGCTGCAATACATTTCCCTCATAAAAGAGGGTTGCCTTCTAGGGCAAAAAACCCTAACATAATCTCTATCGTTAGATCTGCGACCTTATAATGAACGGTCCATATTTACAATGAAATTACAATATACTTTTACAAGGCAACTTTTTCTTCTGGGGCTTCGTCCCTGAACCCCCATCGAGGGATGCTGCCCCCGAACCCCTACTGGGGGACTACTTGCCCCCAGACCCCCCAGCTGGGGGGATAGCCCCCTCGGACCCCGCAGAGGGGGTACAACCCCTCTGCACTCCCCCACGTGGAAGAGTGTACATACTTCTGGGGTGTAAATACTTCATCGGGTATAAACACGACTGAAAGTAAAAGACCTCTAAATCAGGAAGATAATCAGGCTCCACAACCAACAATCTCCCACTTGGAGACTGATCTCAACAACTCCACCACTATTGTGTATGTTGGAATCTGAACCTTCTTGGACCTAGAAAATTTCTCATCTTCATCTTCATTCTTGAAGACCAACTGAAACTGAGAAGGAACTCAGTTTCTCCCTAGTTACTCCCTTTGTTAACATGTCTGCAGGATTATGTCTAGTGTGTATCTTTTCCAGCTTCAATTGTCCATCTTCCAAGGCGAATCATATGAGGTGGTACCTCAACTGTATATGATTAGTATTCGAATGGAAGGTTGAGTTCTTTGCAAGGTGAATGGCACTCTGACTATCACAGTACAACCTGTTGTACTCCTGCTTCTTTCCCAATTCCTCCATAAACATTTGTAGCCAAATCATCTCTTTACTAGTCTCTGTAGTAGCAACATACTCTGCCTCTATTGTTGAAAGTGAAACAACCTTTTTCAGTTTTGTAATCCAACTTACTGTTGCTCCACCTATAGTAAAAACATACCCTGTGGTGCTCCTCCTGTTGTCTTTATCACCTACCATATCTGAATCAACATATCCCTATAGAAAAGTGTCTGAACCTCCAAAACATAATGCATGTGTACTAGTACCTCTCAAATACCTAAGAATCCACTTTACTGCCTCCCAATGTTCTTTACCTAGATTGTTCATATACCTTTTCACAACTCCCAATGCATGTGCAATATCTGGTCTTGTGCAAGCCATTGCATACATCAAGCTGCCAATTGTTGATGAATATGGGACCTTGGACATGTATTCTATCTCCTCCTGTGTCTTGGGACACATTTCCTTAGTTAATTTGAAATGGATGGCCAAAGGTGTACTAACTGGTTTTGCATTCTGCATTCTAAACCTTTCCAACACCTTCTTTGTGTACTCACCTTGAGACAATGTCAGTTTGTGATTTTTCCTGTCTCTTGTTATTCTCATACCAAGGATTTTCTTTCCAACAACCAAATCCTTCATCGCAAATGAATTGGCTAATTTCTTCTTGAGCACATTTATATCCTGCATATTAGACCCTGCAACAAGCATGTCATCTACATACAATAGCAAGATAATATAGCTTCCATTTTCTAGCCTTTTAAAATAAACACAGTGATCAGAATGACATCTATTATAACCTTGTTTTGTCATAAACTTGTAAAACTTTATATACCACTGCCTTAGAGCTTGATTTAGGCCATATAAGCTCTTCTTCAACCTGCATACCAAATTCTCCTTCCCTTTGACCTCATACCCCTGTGGTTGCTGCATATAAATCTCTTCCTCCAAATCCCTATGGAGAAAAGATGTTTTTACATCTAATTGTTCAATATGCAAATCTTCTACTACCACAAGACTTAAAATAGTCCTAATTGAAGTCATTTTAACAACAGGAGAAAATATTTCATCAAAATCTATACCTTTCTTTTGTGCAAACCCCTTTACAACAA
>ML781982.1:783649-815116 GCA_009831015.1 Picea engelmannii
AGGCAACTGAACCAAGTCCCAAGTTTGGTTATTTTCCAAGGAATCCATTTCCTCTTTCATGCCTTGCTCCCACTTCTTTTTGGTGTCTACCTGCATTGCCTCTTCATAACATTCTGGTTCACCAAAATCAATCAACAATAAATAATATAATGAAGGAGAGTATCTTTCAGGGGGTATACTTAACCTGGTAGATCTTCTAACAACACTTGCAGGTGTTTGAGGTACCTGCTACTCCTGCTATTGTATATTTTGATTTTCAGGTTCCTTTGGAATTTCTTTTTTAGTGATCTCATCAAGCACTGTGTATTCTTGATTTCCTGTTTCCTATTTCTTTCCCTGCAACTGATCTTTGTACATGACCTTTTCATTGAATATGACATCTCTACTCATAATGATTTTGTTATTTTCATAATCCCATAAGAGATAACCAAAATCATTAACACCATATCCAATAAAGGTACACTTCTTGGATTTTGCCTCAAGCTTTGTTCTATTTTATTTATCAATATAGACAAATGCTTCACAACCGAAAGTTTTCAAAAAAGAATAGTTTACCTTTTTTCCTGTCCATTCCTCCTCTAGAATTCTACCATTCAAAGAGCTTGAAGGTCCTCTGTTTATTAATTAAAAATTAGTATCTACATCATCTACCCAAAAATGTAAGGGCAAACCAGCATGCAATCTCATACTCCTTGCACGCTCCATGATTGTCTTGTTCATCCTTTCTAACACACCATTTTCTTGTGGTGTTCATGGAACTATCTTCTCTCTATGAATCCCATCGTATGAACAGTAATCATCAAACTCCTTGTTGTAGTATTCACCTCCATTATCTGATCTGAGACACTTCAAACTTTTCCTGTCTCATTCTCAACTAAAGCTTTCCATTTCTTAAAAGTATAAAAAATCAGATTTTTGTCGAATGGAATAAACCCAAGTTTTTCTAGTTGCATCATCAATAAAAGTAACATAATAATGAGAGCCACCAAGAGATGATACCTGAGCTGGTCCCCATACATCTGTATGCACAAGCTCTAACCTTTCATTCTTCTTTTCTCTTCCGACTCTGAGAAATCTGACTCTCTTTTGTTTTCCATAAACACAATGCTCACAGAAGTCCAAATCAATTTGTTTAAGATCTTGCAACAAATTTCTTTTGTGAAGTATCTACATACCCTTCTCACTCATGTGTCCCAACCTATGATGCCACGGTTTTTTATCCACTCCTGTAGAAGCTAAAGATATAGAAGAGTCAGTATTACCAGTACATAAATACAATGTACCTACCTTGTCTCCTTTCGCTATCACCAATGATCCTTTGATGACCTTCCACGTCTTATCTGTAAATAAGGATATACAACCTTCACTTGCCAACTGCCCTATTGAAATTAGATTTTTCCTTAAATATGGAATATGTCTTACCTCTTTCAACAACCATTGGTTTCCATTGCGTTGCTTTATTTTTACCTTTCTCATTCCAACAATTTTGCATGGTGCATCATCACCCAAATGAACCTATCCAAAATCACCTTGAACATAATCTAGAAAATGTTTCCTATGGGGTGTGGCATGAAATGAAGCCCCTGAATCTGCTACCCAAGACTCAGAAATATTATCTACAGAAAGAATCAAAGCATCTTATAACACATCACCTGTTACATTTGCTTCCTGATTTCTCTCATGTTGTCCATCTCTTTGTTTCTTTGGATCTCTGCAGTCTTTCTTCAGATGTCCTTTCTTTCCACAATTCCAACACTCTATATTTCCAAGTTTGGATTTGGATCTTCCCTTCCTAGAATTCCCGCAGTTCCCTGAGCCCTTTCCTCTGTCCCTTTGTCTTCCCCTGTTCTCCATGTTCAACACATTACCTGATGTCTCACCTGTGATTTTCCGTCGCATTTCCTCACTAAGGATAACACCAACAACATCATCAAATTTTAAAGTATTTGAACTAGAGACAGAGTTACTTACAGCCATAACCAAGCCATTCCATCTTTCTGGCAATGAGCACAAGATTAGAGGAGCCCTAACCTCATCATCAAAGTCAACTTTTACAGAACTTAGTTGATTAACAACCGTATTAAATTCATTTAAATGATCTGCAACAAACCCACCTTCCGACATCTTCATATTAAATAATCTCTTCATTAGAAATACCTTATTGGATGCCAAGGGTTTTTCATACAATTTGGCCAACGCATCCATCAAACCCTTCGTTGTCTTTTCTTTCAAGATATTGAAAGCCACCGATGCTGCCAGGCTCATCCGTATCGTTCCTAGAGCCTTTCTGTCAAGAATCTCCCATTCTTCATCCTTCATGGGTGCTGACTTCTTTGCTACTCCACTCAATGGTAGGAATAGATCCTTTTGATATAAATAATCTTCCATCTACATCTTCCATGACTGGTAGTTTTGGTCATTAAATTTCTCGACCCTAAACTTTCCATCTTCCAACATTGCTCCCACTCGAACCAAGAACCCTCTTTTCCTGCGAGTTACCTTAGGCTCTAATACCAATTGCTAGAAAAACAGGACTACGGAGCAATAAAATAAAACAAATGCAGAAACAAAACACAGAAGATACACAATACAAGAGAGGAACAGATTTACGTGGTTCACCCAGTGTGGGCTACATCCACCAGAGAAATTGCCAGGTCCTTTCTTTATTATTATCTAGCAAAATGAAGGGATACAACCTACAACAAAACCCGTTGTAAATTCCTCTTCTTTCTCTCATAGTCTCCTCACTCAAAATACAATACTCACCAACATACATAGCCGCAATACATTTCCCTCATAAAAGAGGGTTTCCTTTCAGGGAAAAAAAACCTAACATAGTCTCTATCGTTAGATCTGCGACCTTATAATGAACAATCAAGATTTACAATGAAACTACAATATACTTTTACAAGGCAATTTTTTCTTCGGGGGCTTCGCCCCCAAATCCCTATTGGGGGCTCACTTGCCCCCAGACCCCCCAGCAGGGGGGATAGCCCCCCTAGACCCCGCAGAGGGGGTACCCTCGCTTTGCACTCCCCCACGTGGAAGAGTGTACATACTTCTCGGGTGTAAATACTTCATGTTGTATAAACACGGCTGAAAGAAAAGGACCTCTAAATCAGGAAGATAATCAGGCTCCACAACCAACACGTTCTCACTTTTGTTGATGATTTCTCACACCATACTTGGACTTTCTTTCTCAGAAAAAAATATGAGGTCTTTCAATAGCTCAAAGATTTCAAATCCCTTGTTGAGACATAGTCAGGAAAGAAGATAAAAATCCTATGAAAAGATAATAGGGGAGTATGTCAACCATGAGATACATAATATTTTTCTTAAGGATGGGATTTAGTTGTAGCACATGATTCCTTATACTCTGCATCAAAAAGGAGTTGTTGAGTTGAAAAATAGATCCCTGAAAGAGATGGCATCTTTCATGCTGCATGCAAAGTCACTTCCACAAAGATTATGGGTTAAAGCACTTGATTTTAGAACCTACATAAAAAATATATCTCCCCATAGATCTGTTAAGGATAAGACCTCCTTTGAGGCTTGGAGTGGCCACAAACTGGAAGTGACCCACTTCCATATATTCGGTCCATGTGCATGGGCCATGATTCCCTCTGAGAAGAGGAAGGAACTTGATCCACAGAGTATAGAGTGTATATTTTTTGGATACCCAGATGGTGTGAAGGGATATAGACTCATTGATCCCTCTGCAGATTGGCTCATCATTGAGTGCAATGTCCAATCTGAGGAAAGTATCTCGCATGCACCTTAGGAGCCGCATGTAGACACTATTGTTATTCCACTTGTCATAGATGATGAGAATGCACATGCTGAATCTTCTTTATATGAGAGTTATGATTCATAGGATTCAAATTATTTAGATACTGAGTCAGTATAGTCAGATGTAGAGTCAGTGCATGCAGATGTAGATGTAGATCCAGAGACGAGTCCCAAGTGGGACAAGACTACACTTTAGAATGTAGGATATCTTGTTGGGGATCCAGTTGATACCAAGAGGAATCAATCTGATTTCAAGGAGCCTCCTCTTGCACTCACTTCCATTGAACCAATGCCACCCATGGATCTTTTCTTAGTTTAGTCTTCACATCCATAGTCCTATGGTGAGAATACTCAGAATCCCTTTTGGGAATTCACCATGCAGGATAAGTACAACTCCATCCTTGAGAACAATACTTGGGATGTGGTTCCCCTTCCTTCAGGAAGAAAACTTGTTAGGTGCAGATGGTTCTACAAGACCAAGAGTGAAACAAATGGACAGGTTAGCAAATACAAATCTAGACTAGTTTCCAAAGGATTTCAACAGGTGCATGGCATTGATTACGATGACACCTTCACTCCAATAGAGAATATGGATTTTTTACATTTGGCACTTTCCATTGTGGAAGCCAAGGGATGGGAATTCCATTAGATGGGTGTGAAGAATTTGTTTCTTCCTGGATATCTCGTAGGAGATCTATATGGAGCATCCCCAGGGCTTCATGCAAGATTCATCTTTGGTCTGTCAACTAAAGAAGTCACTTTATGGCCTCAAGCAAGCCTCAAGGGAATGGTATGCCAAGATGGACTCCTACCTATTGTCAAGGAACTTTGTACATTGTAAGTTAGACTTGAATATTTACATGTGCAAAATGAAAGATTCACTTCTACTCCTATTTTTATATGTTGATTATTTGTGGATCATCGGTTGCCTGAATTCAATGATTGTTGCAGTCAAGAGAATTCTCCATGAAAGGTTCTTGATGACGAACATGGTTCCATTACATTTCTTCCTGGGTATAGATATCAATCAAGATTCATCAGGAATCAAACTGTCTCAGGCCAAGTATGCATGAGATCTCCTCAAGAGATTCCACATGACATACTGCATGTCTACCCCAACTCCTTTCTTATCAGGATTCATACTTGAGGATGGTGGGGACACTCCACTAGTGGACAACACACTATACAAATAACTAGTGGGGATCTTGTTGTATCTCACACACTCCAGACCATACCTCTCATATGCAGTTGGAGCAATCTCACGGTTCATGCAAGAGTCGCATGAGCTACATTGGAAGGTTTCAAAGTGCATCCTTTGATACATACAGGGCACCATCACCATTTGGATTCACTATGTAGAAGAATCTGCATTGGACCTCATTGATTTCACTGATTCTGATTGGGCTGGTGACAACATTGATCGCAAGTCCACATCTGGTTACTCACCTAGTCTTGATTCTGGGCCCATTTGTTGTTCGAGAAAGAAGCAAGTTTTAATTTTTATATCTTCAGCTGAGGTATATTATAGAGGGGTAGTTAACATAACCATTCAGAATATGTGGCTACAACATTTTCTTATTGATTTGGGCATTAAGTTTCACCAATTGATCATCATCTAGTGTGAAAACTAGAGCAATCTGAAGTACTGCAAAGATCCAGTTCATAGGCAATGGAAAAAGCACATCAAGATCCACATGAACTACATCCAAGACTTAGTACATGAGGGGATCATTGACCTACAATTATGTCATTCAACAGAATAGACTACAGACATATTCACCAAGACTTTCACTGAGCAGAAGTTTCATTATTTTCATAGTCATCTTGGAGTAAAGGACATAGTTGCCTAGCAACTATCATTTCTTTTTTTATACATTGTTCCTTGAGAGGGGGGGTTCCCATTAGGTTTTCCCTCTTTCCTCATTTATTTTAGTGTTTCTTTTGCTTTCGGGTACCTAACATAGCCTCATTGTTGGGACCCATTCTTTATTTTCACCATAGTGATGTTAAGGGGGGGTGTTGGAGATACTTCACACACACCTAGGATTTTTTTTTCCTAAGGTTTTCCCTATGTTTATTAGTCATTACTCAGTATACTATAGTTTAGGGAGAATATTCCTTTTCCTACATTCTAGGAGAATATTCTCTTCAGTTCACACTTCAGTTGGATCAATTGAGTGGAGTCTTGATGCCACATTGGTTCCATCACCATGAAGAATTGGGATCATCATTGATAATGTGCATTTCCCTTGGGATTATCACCGAACTAGCACATTACCCTCACTTCACTCTATTTCAGTTAGTTAATTGAACATTTAGAGGCCAGCTAACTCAGACTAGGTGGCAGTTAACTCCCATAATTGTCAGTGTGTGTCTAGATCACTCTAGACCACCACTATGGTGCATTGGATTCTCTTCCAATGCACATTATTTGATTTATACAAACTAAGTGGGCCTAATGGTCAAGAACATGTGTTTCCTCTTAAGAGGTCACGATTTCAAATCTAGAGGGGGTAGGGTATGCATACCTCCGTAGACTTTACCAGTCAAATCGTTGGGCGGAGGGGGGTCCCTTATCCCACAAGCAAGTGGGTATCATACACCAATTTGGTGTGGCTTCGTCATGACCTTAAAAATAGATTATTATTATTGTTGTTGTTGTTGTTGTTATTGTTATTGTTATTGTTATTGTTATTGTTATTTATCATTCATTCATTCAATTAATACAATTCTTTGATTCTCCCTCTCTCTCTCATTTCTATCTTTTCTCATTTATTCTACAAAATGTGTATGTCCTTTGCTAGCTAGATCTTATTTGTGTAGGTTCATTCACATTTACATATGCCATATCCATAGGAAAACAAAAGAGGAAGAAAATTTATAATTGAACAAGTCGGTGCCAGAAGAGGATATTTTTATAGTTGTCAATTAATTCAATCATGATAAGGCTCTGAGGTTGGATGGTTTTACCATTCATTTTTATAAAATATGTTGGTCGATAATTAAATTTGACTTTTTAAGGATTATTCAATATGTGCATAAAACCTCTCAAATGGGGGGAGCCACAAAATCCTCCTTTCTTTACCTACTTCCAAAGGCCAAGAGAGTTGCAATAATTGATCGATTCTTTCCCATATCCTTTTGCAATGTGTCTTACAAAATAATGGTGAAGAATATACATAATAGACTAAAACCTTTTATAATTTCTTTGATCCTAGCCAATCAAGGGGTTTTTGTGGAAAATAGAAAAATTTGGGATAATATTATTCTAGTCCAAGAGGCCATCAACTCTATTTTCATTCGACGGTTAAAAAGCATGGTTATTAAAATTGACATGGAAAATGATTTTGATATGGTGAAGCATAGCTTTCTCAAGTTGGTTTTGGAAAAATTCGGCTTCAATAAAGCTTTCATTTATTGGATTGGTTCTTGTATTACTAACCCTTGGATAGCTCTCTTGGTTAATGGAAAACCTTCTCCTTTCTTCAAAGCTACTCGGGGATTAAGGCAATGATTCCCCCTTTCACCCATTTTGTATGTTCTTATGGAAGGAACTCTGAATATAAGGATAGAATGGGAGAAAAGATAAGGTGAAATCCATGGCTTGTTCCTTTCTAGAGGTGTTAAAAGGATAAATCACTAACAATTTGTTGATGACACTTTGCTTATGGAGGGACCCTCTATAACCATATCCAAGAGATTCAAATTCGTCTTGGATCAGTTCACATGGATTTATGGGGGGTAATCAATAAGAAAAAGAGTCAAATATATACTTGGAATATAAATTCCAATACTCTTTTTGTAATTTCCCATATTCTACGGTTTCCATTCTTTGATGATTGGAAATCTTGTAAATATTTGGGAATGTAGATTTGTTTGAAATATCTTCCAGGAGAATCATGGCATATTGTTCTACAAAAAATAAAAGAGAAATTGGGAATATGGGGATCTTACTGGATGAATCCAGCGGGTCGTCTGGTTCTCATCAAAACAATCATGTCATCCTTACCCATTTATCAATTTTCATGTTTATTGGTAGCCATGGGAATTGGAAAATATCTATCCCAAACCATAAGAAACTTCCTATGGCAAGGAGGTAAATGCAATTCCAAAAAATTCCATTTAGCGAATTGGAAACTGGTAAGATCTCCCAAGGATCATGGGGTACTTGGGGTAAGAGATTGTGAACTAGTAAATATTTTTCTTGGTTCCCAATTCTTATGGACAATGGTGACAGGAAAAAATGAATGGTGGAAAAATATTTGGTAAAGAAATACTTTGAAGGAGATAGACATAGATGTCTAGATGCCCCTCTAATTAGGAAGGTTGATTCTTCGATTTGGAAGTTGTTATGGGAATCTCATTCCCTTATAGTTCCTTATATCCACTGGGTTCTAGAAAATGGAAAGATCATCAAAATTGAGCATGATCGAATTCCGAGATGTTGCCCTCTTTTTCAAGATACTTGTCTTAATGATATTCATCAATGGATTTTTTTCATCATAAGCTAACTTTATTTGATATCTATGTCTAGAATTATAATGGTGTTTGGAAAGAATGGAACTTAGGTCAAATTCCACCTCATCTTAATCATCAGTCCGAGCTTCTTCTTTCTTCCCTTAAAGGGGTTACACATGTTCATTTGTAGATGGAAGATCGTAGAATTTGGGGAGTAGGTAGATACTTGGTCAAGGAAGGATATAAGGTTCTGGAAATGCAATCCAACCCCCTAGAAAAATCCTCATGAAAAAATATTTGGAATAATGATGGGCTTCCAAAAATAAATATTTTTGTTGTATCCTAGCTCAAGGTAAGATTCTCAGAGGAAAAAATCTATCTAAAACAGGTTTTATGAGACCCTTCCGCTTTTCAATTTTTGAAAAATGTCTAGAGACATCTAAACATTTATTTCTAGAATGTGAATTCTCTAAGAAGGTCTAGAAACTAGTATATGAAGAATTGTGGTATAAAATTGCATGGTCAACAAACTGCAAAAATCCACTGGGTAAGTGGGGAAATTATTATAGAATCCTTTCATAGGAAATATATGTTTCAAAGAGTGTGGAAGGCCTCTCCTAAATATGTTTTTTGGAAAATTTTGATTTCCAGAAATAGATTTATTTTAAAAAATAAGCGTTCTTTCCCAAGATCAATGGAAGTGCATGCTTTGGGACAAATCAAAGAATACTTCAATTCCAAAATAATCATGATCGAGGAGCATTAGACTCTCGAATCAATGAAGGAATTATGGTTGTCTTAGATAAACATATCCTACATAGACCGAGTTAAAAACTATTAGAGAACAAGATGGAAACTTCATTCCCCTTCTTTGGACTTTCATTCTTAGCTTTCCTCTCAATCCAATTATACTTTATGCTTTGATGGGGAATCAAAAGGAAATCAAGGGGAGGCATGTCTAGGGGGGTTTTTCTATGACCTTGGAGGAAATCAAGAACTATATTTGTATTGGAACTTAGGTACTACCTCTAATAACAAGGATGGCACATATGTTCTACTCCTTGGAGTTCAATTGGAAAAGTAGCGACAAATTTCAAATTTGAATATAGTATGATATTCTAAAAACATAATTTGATTTATTTTGTTGGGTTCTTCCCTAAAATACATAGGATTAATATTTTGTGTATATCGTAGAAGGATTACCCTGTCCAATCACAAGGTTGAATTCTTCCATATCTATCGTCACCATAATGTGGAAGCAAATAGAATGGTGAATAAAGAAATAGGATTATCCCCCAATCTTATGGGGATGAATGGAGTAGAAAGGGTGGTTCCTCCCCCATAGACATGACATAGACTTGGAGTAGGGTCCACCTTGGAAACGTGGAGTGTCTTTTTCATCTGCATGGAGGTTTCATGTTTCATGTTCATATGAGTCAAGTTTGGCATTTAAAGATCCATAAAGTAATGAATAAGTTGTGTGGGACAACCATCTACACTCATGGAAGTATTTGGAGAAGCTGGAGTATAGTACCATCCTGGTTCAAATTTTCTCCCATTCCAATGGATTTGAGGCAGGGGAAAATTATGAATATTATGGTTGATTATGGGGAGTATGGGACAAAACCAAATACAATGCAAAATCAGGAAGGCGATGTGAGAAAGACCTTGAATTTGCATGTCTAGCTTGTGGTAACTTATATGGAAATGGATTTGGAAGTACGTAGGGATGTTATTTCCCTTTCAAGAAATGATCATTCAGTTATTTATGGAGAGGAGAAATCTTAGTCGGTTACCTTGATTCTTGGTTTATCAAAGGAAAAATTGTTGGCTAGCATGGGAAGCTCAATACCTGTCTCATTTCTACAAACCGAAGGGCTCATGGGAGATTCTTTTATGAATTGTATCATTTTTATGGGCACTTCAACTCTCTTTGCATCCAATTATATAAATATCACAGCCAATTTTGGTGTGTTACTGCAAACTTTTAGTGGGAGTTCGAAGGATCTCCCTAGCTTAGTCAAAGAGGCTCTAGATATCTCTTTCCCAAACTCTCGGAGTAAATATCTGTGGGATATTTTGGACAATTGACACAATATGGATAGTTGGGATATATATGGGTCTCATGGTGAGCTGATGAAGACAAATGATGTGGAAGAAAGGAAACCCCTGATCATATGAGTTATCTCTCTAAGCTCCACAACATGTTTTTCCTTAGAAACTCTAGTACAACCATGTGTTCTAATTGGTTAGCTTCAATATTAAGTCAAATTTACGAGAAGTCAATTCACAACACTTCAATTTCATCTTGCATAGAGAGATGTGGATCAAGACAATTCTCTATCTGAAGACAGTAATGGTAGATTAACATATTTTGAACTAATGCATATTTCAGATCTAAATGCCCTTGTGGATCCTATAGAGGACTTGGAAAAGCTAGGAGCTACTAGTGGTTATTCTCCAACTTAAATAATTTGATTATGTTTTGTCTTTATTTTTGTATAAACGGTATTTATTATCAAATATATACTATTTAGACTAGCAGTAGTAATAGTTACAAGATAAGATATAGTAGGAGGAACAAATTTTGGATGACAAAATCTCTTAAAGAGATGATATTTTGGCATGAATTTTGGAACTCTCTTTGTACTCAGTGGTCTCGACCATGCCTTTTTAATGAATAAAAATCCTCCATTTACTATGAAAATAATAATAATAATAATTTTATTGGAATGAGGTTGATGAAGTCTTCAACCTTTGACGTCTTCAAAATATCCAACAAGGATTTAAATATTCCCCTTTCTCATCAGGGATTTCAACACATGCCATGCTATCAAATACACGAAAGTGGCTTACATCTAGCTTAATTTTATTCCATGTTTCTTCTAGTGTTATATTTTTTATATCCTTTGTGGGAGTGCAATTTACTATGTAATTTACACCACTGATGGCTTCCACCCAATAATCAAGACTTAATCCTTTAGATTGGATCATACAATTAGGCATTTTTTTAATGTGCAATTCTTTCTCTCAATAACACCATTTTGTTGTTGTGTATATGGAACAATATATCACATATGAATGCCCCATGTAGTGCATTAACTTGTAAATTTATTTTTCACATATTATCCTCCATTATCTTTTCTTAATATTTGAATTTGATGTCCATCATCGTGATATATGACTAATAATATATTGATCCAATCCATATCACCTTCTTATGTTTTAATTGTGCTAGAGTAGGGAATTTTTATACTAAATTTCCATATGAAAAAATGGAACACTCATGATGAGGAAAATAATTTCAAAGAAGAGCATAACAATAGAAACAAATCTTATAGACAAAAAAGTGGAAAATATACTAAGAAGAAGACTGTGTACTCTAGAAAGGATAGTAGCTCATCTGAAGAAATTGATGTGTTTCTAATATTGACAAAGAATAATTCCTTTTCATGACCATGGATACAAAGTCTACTAATAAATAAAGTGAAGACAATAAGAAAGAAAAATCAGAGGAAGAAGAAGAATACATTGATGGGGAAGTAAATCTTGAAGAGGAACTCATTAGTGCTTTAGAAGAAATAGACAGACTTAGGGAAAAGAATAGAAGTAAGAAATGGAAATTGCATAAATATGAAGAGGACAATCCTGATACTGAAGAAATGGAGAATAAATGTATCATCCTTAAGACTAAACTAGAAGAGGAAAAAAGGATAGAATAAGTGGTGAGAAGCTAACTGAAAGAAAATGAAGAAAATTTCAAGCAGCTAGAAGATGAAATAGTTTCCTTAAGAAATGAACTAGATAAAACAAGTGGTCAATTGAATAGAAGCTTGAAGTTTGGAAAGAGAATGAAATATTAGATAATATTATTAGTTTCCAAAGGTCACCATTCATCAAGATAGGCCTTGGATATGGAAAAAAAAATATACCCAAGGGAGATGCAAGCACTAAGGTCACAAAGCTATCAGAAAAGGAAAATGAAGAAAAAAATTGAATCTCTACCAATATTCTCAAAGGCTCCATAAAAAATGAAAGAAGCAGTAGGAAAGGGAATGATTACCAACATACATTTGATTCTTCCCACAAGAATGAGTTAAAAAGAGTTGTTCCACTAAGAATACCTTTCACAAACCGGTGCCAAAATCTCTTTCTTGGATATTGTTTTTCTCGCAATGGATTTGGTCATAAAGAAATAAAATGTAAATGTTATGCAGGAAGTGATCATGTGAGAGATATAAACACAGGTTCTTATAAAATTGTAAAGAATAATTATATGAGCAAAAAAGATAAAAGTTCTTATGGTTTTGTTGATAGAAACTATAGTTCATTTCCTCCCCCACTTGATTACAATGTTGAATGTTATAAGTGAAATAACTATGGGAACATAGCACGTGACTATAGAATAAACATAATAAATAAGGAAGAATACATTCTTTCCAAACATAAAGAACAATACACAAAGGTGTGGAAAATGAAGCAAGAAGAACAGAAGAAGAATGTGGACTTTCACTTTATGCTCAAAATGAAGGGAACCAATGGTACATTGGCACTGGATCTTCAAAACATGTGATAGGGGACCAGATACTCTTCTTCCACTAAAGAAAGAGAAATTTCATATAGTTTCTTACGTGCCCAAGTGATAGGTACTAAACCAAGGATGAAAACATAACTTACAATAGAATTTCAATCATCAACATCATTGGCCCAATCTGAATCAGTGAAACCAACCAATAAAGGATTCCCCCCTAAAATATAATGTATCTTAAACTAAATTCTACCATGGACATACGAAAGCATTCTTTTAGTTTATTTCCAATGGATTTCATGGGGTACTTTCATATACCAGGAAACAAGACCAACAAAAAAAGGAAATATCAGGACGGGTATGAGTCAAGTATAAGAGACCACCAACTAACTAACGGTACAAAGTGGCATCAACTTTGGGAGAAGTATAGGTGGAAGCAAGTTTGACTCCAGACTTGAAGGGAGAAGGGGTTGGTTTACAATATTCCATATTAAAGTGACAAAGAAGGTCAAAAGCATACTTAGAATGGGAAATAAAATTTATTTCCTTGGTTTGAAAAACTTGGAGGCAAATGAAATAGTGGAAAAATCCTAATTCTGTCATTTCAATTTTCTTCTTAAGGCTGGTTTTCACATGGTTTAATTTTTTAGGGTCACTACCAGTGAGGATAAGGCCATCAACATAAAGAATAAGGATTATGATATGGATTCCTACTTTATTGGTATATACATTAGGGTCAAAATGGCATCTAGAAAAGTCGGTGTCAAGAACAAATGTGTCCATTTTGGCATACCAAGCTTGGGAAGCTTTCTTAAGACCATAAAGAGATTTATTTAGGAGAAAAAAAAGGCTAGATTCATTTTGTACATAGCTAGGATGTTGTTCCATGCATATTTATTCTTTCAAATACCCATGCAATAAGGAATATTTGACATCCATCTGATGGACCTCCCAGTTATATGAGGATGCAAGGGATAGAAAAAGGTGGATGGAACTCATTTTGGCTATAGGGGAAAAATTTTCATTTGTTAGGAAATGAGAAACACTTCCATGCTAAACCTAACATAAGAGAGGAAGAAATATGTATTTAAAGAAGAAAGTAAATGGAGAAGCAAACACACAGTACACATAGATTTTACCCTAGAAACCCAAATCAGGAAAACCAACATTCCTTGAGTGTTTTACTCTCGTATTGTCTTATTCATTCATAATAAAAAGTTACATGTCTAACCTTGGTCCACACCTAAGACAAAATCGACATAATACCTTCTTTATTTACACAAGAACAATCTTGTAGCCGATTTGTCTTACATCTACATGATTGGAAACCTCTATGAGTATTAATTGGTGATTATCCATTCATAATCTGTTACAGTATCTTCTTTACAGGATTTACAGTAGGAAAAACCCTAAAGAAAAGGCACCCAAAAATGGTTACATATCCACGCAGATTATTGGCTACAAATCTTGCAAGTCTCAGGATTCTATTACAGTTGACTATCGATTCGAATTACTAGTCAACTACTAGTCGGCCTTGATTCGATCTTTAGTCAGTTTCCACATGCCCTCATTTTGACCTCTTGTTAGTTGATCTCTTTGACTTGTTGTTGATGTCTTTGAATTCGACTTTACCCAATCGAACCACTGGGACCTTCGATTTGTTGTCAATGTCTTCAACTTCATCTTTACCTGGTCTAACCACCTCGACCTTCAACTTGTTGTCGATTCCTTGGAATTCAACTTTTAGTCGATCCACCTTGAATAGAATTTCACTACAAATAATATAACAACCCAAAATTCTCCCACT
The DNA here is from genome assembly GCA_009831015.1 of Picea engelmannii. Taxonomy (NCBI): domain Eukaryota; kingdom Viridiplantae; phylum Streptophyta; class Pinopsida; order Pinales; family Pinaceae; genus Picea; species Picea engelmannii. The sequence goes on from ML781982.1 coordinate 798,232, forward strand.
TGTTTTTTTATTTGTTGAAAATGAGAGTTCTTTGAGCTCTTTGTTGTTTTCTTTGCACCATGAGAACTTCACTACACTCACAGATTTGGTCAAAGAGTCTTCTGTGTTTTTCAATTTGTCTACTTCTCTAGCAACACATTTTTTCTTTCCACCATGTCTCTCACAAAATGGTGTTTTACATCAATGTTCTTAGTCTTAGAATTATAAGTTAGGTTCTTTTCCAGAAATATTGTGCTTTGACTATCATAACTTATCTTCATAGTTGTCCACTCAAACAGGATTCCTAAACACATCCTTTGCATACATATTGCTTCTTTTCTTCCATGAGTGGCTACCATGTATTCACCTTATGTTGTTGGCAAAGCTACGACCTCGTGTTTCTTGCTCATCTAGTTGATTACTCCACCAAATATTTTGAACACATATCCATTGGTTGACCTTCATTGATACAGATCTCCAGCCTAGTTATCATCGACAAAGCCATGTACATTTAATTCACTGTCACCTCCAAGTTTTCATTTGTAGCAAATAACATAATATTTTTTTCCTCACAAATACCTAAATACTATCTTGACAGTAGTCTAGTGCTCCTTCCCAGGTGTCTACATTTATCTACTCAACACTCCCACTGCATGGGCAATGTTTGGTCGAGTGCATAACATCACATCCATTAGAATACCAACAACACTTTCATAGGGAACACATGCCATGTCCTTTATTTCCTCATGTTTCCTTGGAAACTTTTCAATAGTTTGCCTTGCTCCCATAGGAATTGGCACATTCACAGGTTTCTAATCCCACATGTTTAAATGTTTCAATATTATTTCAATATACTTCATCCAATTCAACCAGATCTTTCTAGCTGCTTGATATCTATTTATCTCCATTCCCATAATGAATTTCATTGCACTGATATCCTCCATGTCGAACATGGAGTATAGTATCTTATTCCCCTCCTTTATTGCATTCATGTTGTTTCTAATCAACAAAATTTCATCAACATAAAATGTTACATACATGAAATTCCCACCTTCTTCTTTGGAATATATACAATGATCATCTTTTCTTCTCACAAACCTGAAACTAAGGATGTATATGTCAAAATTTTGGTACCATATCCTTGGTGATTTCTTTAGACCATAAAGGGATATTTTTAGTTTTCACACCAAATATTTATTTCTCTTTACTACAAATCCTTCGGGTTGTTTCATGTAGATTTTGTCTTCCACATCCCCATGTAGGAATGTTTTGTTTACATCCATTTGCTATGTTTCTAGATGAAATTCTGCAATGAGAGACATTAGTACTCTAATGGAATTTAATTTTTCAATAGGGGAAAAAATCTCACCGAAGTTGACTCCTTCGACTTCGGAATATCATTTCGCTACTAGTCAAGCTTTGAATTTCTCGACTTGACCTACTGTGTTCATATTCTTCTTGAATACCCATTTTCTACTAACAAGATTTCTTCCACTCAATAATTGGATTAAGTCCCACAAATCATTCTTGTGCAAGTATTCCATATATTCAACCATGGAGTCCTTCCAAAAGTTTCCCTCTCCTAAGTCGACTGCCTCCCCGATCAACTTGGGCTCATCATCACTGGAATTTAACATGAATGTGGAAGAGAAGTCGGGTGGAATATACCTTTCAATTGGTTTTGTTATTCATTATAACCTCCTTACAACTGTGTTCAATTGTTCCACCTCTTCTTTTTATTCAGTCGACTCATATGAATCATCTTCTTCATTCCTCAGTTAAAACCTCGCCTTCTTTGCATTATTCTTAGTTTGAACAATTTCTTTAGGATCATACTTACTTTTTACTTCTTTGAAGACCACATCTCGATTGTACACTATTTTCCTTGATGCATGATCCCATATCTTATATCCTTTAATTCCTTCTTTGTATCAATTGAAAATTCACTTGATTACCTTCTTGTCCAGCTTTCTCCTCTTTCCCTTGGAAACATGCACAAATGCATCATAGAAAAAAAATTTGAGATGTGAAACTAAAGGCCTCTTAGCCAACCATACCTCATGTGGATTCGTGTCGACTAGCTCCAACAAAGGATTCATATTCAACAGATATTTGTAGTGTCGAATTCATCCACCAAACATTATTGTGCAAGCCCAACACCATTGAGCATGCTCCTTGCCTTGTCCATCAATGTTCTATTCATTCTCTCAGCAACTCCATTTTATTGTGGGGTATATGGTCTAGTATTTTGGCATGCTATGGCACACTACTTGTAGAACTGATCAAATTATTTTCCATAGAATTCATTGCCATTGTCATTCCTTGACACCTTAATCTTCTTATTTGTCTCGTTCTCTACAAGAGATTTAAACTCTTTGAATTTATCAAAACCTTTGATTTTATCCTCAGGAAATGTATCCATGCCTTCCTGGAAAAATAATCTATGAAGGAGACATAATACAAGGATCCACCAAGTGAAGGAACTGAAATGGGGCCAAACACATCAATATGAACCAAATCTAGAATCCCATTTTCCCTTATTGCTCCAGATGGGAATCTCACCCGACTTTGTTTTCCATATATACAATGTTCACAAAAGTTGACTTATAAATTATCTTTAGGAAAATATTCAACCATACCTTTGTTATGAAAATATCCAAGTCCTTTTTATCCAATGTGTCCCATCCTCTCATGCCATAGCATGGTCAAGTGGAATTTACGATGACTTATTGAGTCAGTTTGAATCGAATCATTCTAAGTCGAGTCGATTCAATTTGAGGTCAGGTAAACTTTTGTAACAACAATGTTGTTGCATCCAATCAAATTGACACTCCCTAATAACTTTTATACAATTCCAATCCGAAATCCTTTCATTAATACCATCACACCTCTGACTATATTGCACAAATCCTTCTGAAGTAGAGTTTTCACCCCTTCATCACTCATCTTTTTGATAGATATCAGATTTCCTTCCAAAACTAGAATGTGTAGCACACCTGGAATGTTTCTACTCCTCCCATCCTGTAGTATCATTCAAACTCTTCTTCGTCTAACAATTTTGGTTTTCAATCCATCCCCAAAGAACACATCTCCTCTATATTGTTCATATTCATAGAACCATTATGTATGTGGTGTCATTATAGTATTATCTTGGTTCAATCAAACAAACATATTGATTAGAATGTGTACTGGTCGATGTCAGGTACAAATCATCTCCTTTATGTGGAGTCGTCTTTCTCTCAATCGACTACTTCTCATAGAATCATGTATTGACTCCCATTTCCTTTGACTTGGAGTCCCTTTTGCAATGCCTAACTTTATCACATTTCCAACATATTCGCATCGACTGAACATGGGATTTATATCTACCCTTCAACTTAGAATTTCTACTAGAGAATTTTCCTTTATCTCTGTCAATCAGTCAACCTCTCACCACTAATGCATATTTGTTCGATCCTTCCATGTTCTTCCTTCTAATTTCTTCTGACAGTAAAGATGAAACCATGTATTTTAACACTAATGTGGTTTTATTACTCCCTATAGCCACCTTGGCACTGCACGCGGTTGTAAGACACTAGGTTCAAGTTGTTTTTTGACCAAACAAACCATTCATACACCGGACCTTTCGGCATCACCTTCTTGTACATATGAAGTCTCACCTGAGGTATCTATTCATACTACAAGAACCAGGTTTCTGCAGTACTCAGGGAATGGGAGGTTATTATTCCATTCATTCTTGATTATTTGTTTTATGTGTGTTATTCTACAAGTGCTCTTATTCTACTACTTAGTGGATCTCATGTTCATATTACCATTATATCCATATTATTACATAACTAATTATTGTAAGAGTCATAATCATTTCACCATGATTACCCATAAGATAAATATACTCTAGTATGCATCCAAACAGATTCCATAAAAAATCACACAAAAGAAAGTTAACATAGGATTTAATGTGGTTCACCCAACTTTGGGCTACGTCCACAACGACTGGCCTCTTTATTATTTGTTGGGTAATTGCTTCAAGCTTACACATTGTTCTTATAAATATACATCATAGTTATATTTCTCTTCTCCTAGCCTAGCCGCTCTGCAGGGATGATTTTAGGGGCTAAATTTCGCTCATGGGCTAATTTTCCACGGTTTTTCCAAAAATGAGATTCACTATTTTAAAAATGATTCACCCAAATTCTATAGGATAAAATTATTTTACCTTAAAAATCGCCAATTTTTTTATAAAAACTATATAAAATCCTTAGAAATTTGAATATTTTTATAAACAAATCGCCAATCATTTATAGTTGGCATATGAAGGATTAGTAAGATTCGCCAAGGTTTCTATATTTTAAAATAAATTTCCATCCTTAAAATCATCCCTTCCGCTCTTCAGTGCAATCCTCTCTCTCTTTAGATCATCTCTTACATTCAAACATAGGTTCTCTCCCTTCCCAACCTATCCTATCACCCTTCTCACTGACAGGAGCTCTTGGCAGCTTGAAATAGACTCCACAATACTTACCAAGAATAACCACATAGAGGAACAAAAACAAACAGAAGGACCCTATTCTCCTAACCAATTACATATTTATACATATAATATAGGGCTTAAAACCCTACTTGGTTCCTCCCAAAACCCTATTACAATGCATGACTACTCCAGTTAACTAGTTGTTCGAGATGCTTTCACTTGATTTTTCGTCTGCATTCTACTTTTGCACTCTGAATTTCGTTCTTCCTTATTTTTCACTTCCTTTTATCTTTAGCATGTCGATATGTCATCCTTCCTTTTTCTTCACTTTCTTCTCCTAATTTATTCTTGTCTTTTCTTTATCCTTCTCTCTACTTTATTCTCTTCTTTATTATTCTCTTACTAAATGTTGTATTTCTGGATGCGCCTCACCTGTGCACTCTCTAATATTCCTTCTTCCTCTGTGCACCTCTTCTAAGCACTTCTTATATACTTAGGATTTTTACCAAAATTGTATCCCAAAATTTCTTGTCCAATAGGCCTCCAACACTCACTTTCAGCTCATCCTGAGCCACTTAGGCTTGTTTCCTACTCCTCTATGCCTCAAGGAACTTATGGTAGGTTTCCTTATCTACCTCCACTTCCTTTAGTATCACTTCCTCTGTTTCTACAATCTCTTTGGCTACCTGTGTAGTCAAGGTTGTAAGTTTCTATTCTGCTTCCTGAGCTATTAGTTTTACATTTCCCTATGCAGTGGCTAGCTCATCGATCACCCTTCTTCATGCATTGATCCTAGGTTCTATTGAAGGATATTTTATTGATCCCTCATATTCTCCAAATTTATGTATGACTCTCTATGTGCCAAAATTGGTGTCATATGTTCATCTGGTGGAAGTGTAGTGATCCTCTTTGAATTTTGTTGAGCCTTTTAATGTTCTTCTCTTAACTTGGCCTCTACATAATTCATATGTGGATCTTCCACTAAGTCTATCCAGATATACTCTTTCTCCTGACATAGTTTGGCGCACTCTTCTTCTATATTCTTAATGTTAGTGACTATTGCCATCACGATCCTCTCTATTCCTTCTTTGACTTCTGGTGGTGTGCCTAGCGTTCTTCTCAACTATAGATCTTCAATTTTTTATTGGAATCCCTCGATGACTTCTTCGATCTTCAATACATGTTCTTCCATAGTAGCTTCTACTACTATCGGGACTTCTAGAATGGCCTTGTATAATTTTAGGATGACTGCTTGTGTTTTTTGTGCCATAATTTCATCTTTAGCCTTTTCCTTTAGGGATTTCCTTACCTTTTCCTCGGCCTCATTCTTGTCTTTTATTACTTCCTCCACTTAACCTTCAACCTCCTGCTTCTAGTGGAGCACAATGTCATATTGTTGCTGTAGTTGATCTCTTGTGTCCATTATTTTCGCTAGCTTCTAGTGTGCTTAATCTCTTACAATAAGCCTATTTTAAAGTATTGTAATCTTTGTATAGACATCCTCGATACCACTATGTTCAGGTGTCTTAGCGCATTCACCTATTCCTGGAATTTAGATGTTGGGAATTCAAGTGTGTCCATCTCAATCTAGAGTATTTTTTGTTTGACTGCTAGTTGGGTTAAGACCATATGTGTATTCCTTTCTTCCTTTCCTATAATTATGAACAGTCCTCCCTTGGTCCTATGCTCTCTTGTTATGATAATTGTCTCTAAGAGTTGATGGAGTGCTTCCAATTTCTCTTGCACTCTCTATTGTTTCTCTTTTTATTTCTTGGTTGCTTCCTCCATGATTTCCTCCATAGCATCTCGTACTTGGTAGCCTATGAAATCCATATCAGTATTGGTTAAAGTATACATGGGGGATTCCTTGTGCACTTTAGTCTTCTTTCTCACCCCTCCTGGTGGTTCCTTCCCCTTATCCTTTCATTTGACTCCTGTCGTAGGGACTGTCTGCTGAAGTTTTGTTGTGGATGGGATAGGAATCTATATTGTGTTATTGTTCCTATCATTCCCTTGATCCTCATATGGTTCTTCATCGTTCTTATCGCGTTCTTCTTCATCTTTTGGGTGCCCCATTTTTTATAATAGGGTTTTCCACCCATCTTCCCAATCATTTAAAATTAGGCATATGTATTTCATTTTCATCCTATAGTTGGTTAGAAACCACTGGTGCATTGGGTCCTTCTTTTCCTACACATACATGTGGTGCATTCCTTCTTTTAAGAATGTGACATATTTATATGTTTACACTATCTCGGCTAATATGCACGATGTGCGTTTGAATAGATACTTGATATTTTCCAAGTATACAAAAAATGTGGCATTATTTTCATGTTTTCTTCTCTTAATCATCATATGCCATAAGTTTTCATACCCTTTGATCATATTACCTCTGCTAGATGTCCCAATGCACTGATAGTAGCGTGGTTCCTTCCATCCGACCAGTGCAATAAAAATCAAAAGCCATGCATAGTGAAATTCTATGCCCTTTTCTTGGGCCTCAATACAATCTTGAAAACATTGGTTCACCAAGAAGGTGTCCCAGTTCATTTGAACCCCTTTGATTCATATTTCTGCATCTATAATTACTATAGTTAGTACTACATATGTCTGAAATTTTCACAACAACTTGCAGGCCAATACCTGCGTTGAAAACCAAACATTGTCATCACTAATTTTTTTAACATCCAAGCCCCTTTTTCCCATGAAATTCTGGAACTTTTCCTTCATCAATTCTGAGAGGGATCTCTCTCCTGCCTTTTTGAAAAAAATGGTCAAATATTCTCCTACATTTGGGAGCCCTGTAATTCGTTCAATTAGTGCAGTGTCAATTGACATCGGTGAGTCAAGCCACAATGTACCTCCATGGACATAGTTGAGTAGTACCTTCACGCAATCATTAGTTTCCAAACTGCGTCTAAAGCATGGGATCTCCATCAAGTTTGGTATGCCCTACTTCTCCAACCTGGTTTCCCACACCTGTGGCTCCAACACTATCTCTTTTGTTCTTGGTACGCTCTTAGTGCACAAGTATTATTCCATTTCCATCTCTGAGAATTTTTTCTCGCCAGTGATATCATGATCCATGAACTTGAGGATGAAAACCTCGCTGATCATATCTCCTTAAATTCTTACACTAGGTGGGACTGGTGATGTTTCTGGCCGGAATTTCCCATTTCTTGGTACGTTGATTGGTGGTGCATTATCCATCCTAGGTGGGATATGACTTCTATGGAATATTTCTTATGAAGTCAAATTCAAAGCTCAAGGTGTTTCCTCACCCTCTGGTGTACCTCTTGGGAATTTGGACTATTTTCATGCTATTGTTGATGTTGTTCCGAATTTCGGCGGGGTCATTCATTTTGTGTTACAGGTTCCTCAATTTTCTCTATGATTTTTCTATGGTAGTTGGAGCTTGGCTCTGAATCACTCAGGTTCGCTTTGGTTTTCTTCGGTTCACTATGGTTCTCTCTCTCTCTTGCATGCAACTTTTAGTAACAATGGAATAAGCTTAGCAACCTTCATTTTTTTTGTGCTTCCTTTTCAACTGTGCATGCCTCATCATGCCTTGACTAACTTATCCAATCTGTCAATGTGGTTGATGAATGGTTAAATAAATACAACTTTATCACCAAATCCGTCGTGTGATTTTTCCCTCGTACTCCTAATCTGTCATGATTTCCAACGACTTTTCAGATTTAATATTATATGACATATTTATGACCTATCATTCCCACTTCACAGTCATCGTTTCCATGCATTAATGCTTCCAACAATCTTGTCAGTGAAAAAATATGCAATTGTTCTTGCTTGTATATTTGTTTCCTTCACAGTATTTTTCTTCTGTGTGCTATTTTTTTTAATTGGTGCAATTCCATCATGATGTGAAATAACCATTACTTCTATGCACATCCTTATGCCTTAGTACTCTATACTCTTTTTCTTTTTCTATATCTACTTTTTTATTTATTTTCTTCCCTTTTTCTACTTTTTGTATGTTTTTCTAGGCTTTAAATTCCTACTATAGTACACTTACTATGATACATGTTTTCTGGAACAACCCATCTTACTGCACAGACTGTCATCTGTTTCTATATTGTTTTAGTTGACTTCCATTAACCATTCCTTCAATGAATTCTCCATTCAGAGTTTCCAACTGCATAATACTTGTCTATGTTACGTGTTGAATCATACAGGGTCCTAACCAATGCATTCTAAATTTTCATGGATGTTGCATGAACTTTCTGTCATAGAGTAATACTAATTCTCCCACTTGAATTTTTTTTTGTTTACTATGTCGATCATGCTAATCATTTTCTCTTTCCTTATATACTTTCTAATGTAAACCTACAACAAATCGATCTTCCTCAAGCTGTACTAACTGTGTGAATATCTCATCTATTGTGTTAGATTCCAATAGATCAGTGATCATTGTGATGCATTGGCTAGGTAGAATAAACTTCATTGGCATCACTGCTTCTTTCACATAAACCAACTTGAAAGGTGTCTGTCCTATCAAATTTTTACTTGTAGTCTTGTAAGCCCATAATACTATAGGAACTCTTAAGTCCCAATCATCTCTCCCTGTGTTGCAAAGTTTTGTCAAAGAATTCTCCAAGATTTTATTGAAAGAAATTGTGCAGTAGTCTCCATGGTGTAGTCTGTCACTGGGGCTTCTACTCATCTTGTCAAGTGCTTTTTCACAGTGATTATGTCCAAAATCATATCTATTTCATCCTTCACCTTTTCCTTGTACTTTGGATTTAACTTGTAAGGCCTTTGTCGTATTGGTTTAACTCATGGTTTCAATGGAATCTTCATCTAACCTAAGTCTCCAACTATCCCCTTCATCTCAGAAAATGTCATTGAGAATAGGTCCTAATATTCGTGCAACAAGTCTGCAATATTTTTTACTTATTCATCACTCTAGTAATCCCCTATCTTTGTGAACATCGGATCCTATTTCATCCCAATGTTTACCTTCTGCATATTTATGGGCTGTGTGTATGTAGCAAAACCAAGCGCTAGTCCTTCTACTGCTCGTTCTCCTTCTGTTTCAGATACTTGTACATTTTTGGGATCTTCCTCATCAAATTCTTCTTTAGCCACATTGTATAACTCCAATAACTAATGGATATTCATTGTATCTATGTTCACATTTCACACTAGTACCACCTCCATCGACCCTTCTTTTGAGAATATCTTAGTTTAAATAGTATGTAGCGTTGTATCTATTGATGGATATTCATGTTCAAATGTAAAAGTGAATTTTAACCTCTAAGTCATATCTTCCCATCTTGTTGTCTCTGCACATTTCCAATTTCCAATTCCAAATACTAGTTCTTCATAATCGTGTCCAGGGTATGTATAAATATATGCATCCATTTTGTTTCTGGTACTAAACTCCATAAATTCATACACTACTCCACATGACCTATAGAGTCACTCTCTCCTGTATACTTCTGCGTAATATTTCCCTCATTCCCAAACCTTACTTGCATTAGTATTCTACATTGTGTCCAATCTTTCATCTAATTTCTATGTGCATCCCACCATATGGTTGGAGTTGCTTTTAGGACAAAATCTAGTGCTAACATCATGTGTTGTTAGGGTACCTTCAACTCAAATGCCTTTACAAAAAAACTTATATTTTTTAAGCCAACGTGTCTAGGTGGATCACATAGCTCTATTCCAATCCAGTGCAAGGATCAGGTTATGCATGCACATCTTCTAGTTGACACTCCATGCATCCTCTATTGCCATTTCTCTAGACCTTCCTCTGAGTCAGATGCACACAAATTCATACTTCTCTAACTTAACACACCACTCACCATGGGGTTTACATAATCCTCCATCAGCACAGTCATGTTATATAAGTTGTCAATGCCATTTCCTCTAGCTGGCTCTATGTATCTCTTTCCTTCTGCTAGGTCCAAGGGTGCAATAACTTTCAAATCTCCAACTTCAAATATCATCTCTCTCTTCTTCAAGTTAATGATTGTCTGGTTACACAAATTCCATTCTAGTCTCGTCAATGTTGGATTTGGTTGATTGTCATCCATGATCTCAATAACTTCAAAGTATGCCACACTATGCACCCCATCTATGTTCATAGGTACTTCTGTCAAAAGACTAATTGATACTATTTTGTGCTAATTCACGAGCCTCGTCTAAATAGGAGACCATAATATCTTGTGTCTTCCCATAATCTATGAGGTCTATTTAGTTAATACATTCACATCAGACCCCAAGTCCAAGATTTACCACCCTTTGTGTGATAGGGGTTTCCCTTCCTCATGTATAGTGATCAATCATGTCATAGAGTGTACTCAGGGTAGTTTCATCTTTCATTATCTCTACAAAACTTCTCAGGAATTATGTTAGTGTGATTACCTTTCCAGTTGGATTTTCAGGAATAGTGCAATATCCTACCTAAGGCGCAAATGACATTGATGCTCCCAAATCTTGTCCAAGTACTTATTTTCTTTCCCTTTGATATGTCTCTTTTTATTTTTGAGGATCAAAAGTTGGCATAGGCCCCGATGACTTCCTTACCCATTGCATAGTCTTCTTTCCTTCACTCAACACATCATTTCTTTTCCTAGATCCTCCATGCGTAAAAAAAAATTATTCTTGGTCCTTCGTTTCATTTTTTAGATGATATTTTATTTATATTTTGATTTGGATTCTGGTTATGGTTTCTTCTAGCCTGCCATTTCGCAACTAGTTGAGGAAAATCTTTTGTCGGATGGTCCAGTGCTCTGTAGTATGTGCATGTGGTATACAGATTCAAGAATTCACGGGTCAAGTGTCCTGGTTGATTTCAATTGTAACATATAATCGATCCTCTACCTCCTCTGCTGAAATTTCCTTTGCCTCAACCTCTACCAAATTTTCCTCTATTCCCTAGATTGAAACCTCTTTTATTATTATATTACATACCACTCCCTTCCACTACAACATTCTCCTCTTGAATCACATACATATATTATGTGCTCTCCCTCATCAAGTCGAATGCACGAAAATCCTTCTCTTAATGTCCAAATGACTTGAAAAGTTGAAAGAAAAGTTCCTTGGTATACTCTGATACTTTTGTATTAATGGAAATTCAGTTGGATGATGGCCCCATTTCTTACATATCTCGCAATAGCCCTCTTGTGGTAATGGATTCAGTGCCCCAGTCGCCAAATACTATGCAAATGATGGGTATTTGTCTTTGTGATGGCCTTCAGTCCTACACTTGGTACACTAGACTTTATCGATTTTCTCCTTTCCTTTTGTAATTTCTCCTATTTGAATCGTCAATGCATCCAACTATGTATGAACTTGCATCATTCCTCCATTATCTCCTATAGGAGATGATTCCAATTTCATTACAATTTCCAGTTCCTCGGGTTGTGATGCAACCTTCTGTTGAATCAATGGTCTGTGAATGTGTGGTAGAAGTCATGCAATAAACCACTCTTGATGTTTTTGATCTAGTATCTAAAAAGTTATCTTTCCCATCATATCCTTGAACCTTTGATCAAAGTCCCATATCGACACTATTTACACATGTTTAATCTCCTTCAATTATGTGATGTACTATGACTCCAACTTGGCTTCTTGAACTCTTTAATTATCGCTTTCATTATCTCTACCAAATTCAGGGCCTACCCTATAGGTGTGGTACTATGGAGCTTCATGTACCATACTAGCACATGGACTCAAAATGTTGTGGCTAATTTCGCAATCTTGACAGCCTCATTCTAGACATTCTTTGCGGCCCAGATTGTCTCGCAGACAAACAAATGTTTTTATGGGTCCTGTTGTAACAGATTTTGAATTTTTCTCTACTTAGTGTCTTCATCCCAAATGTGTTTGAGGATCACTATTTCCTATTAACTGAGAGTCCTCTTACTGCTCCTGAAAACCATGAATATACTGGAGAAATAATGTTTGAAATATTTAATGTTCCAGGACTTTATATAGCTGTACAGGCTGTCCTTGCTATTGCTGCTGGGTACAGAACTTCTAAGTGGATGTTGGAGATGTGATTACACACATTGTACCTGTAGCAAATGGATATGTCATCGAAAGCGAAGAATATCAATAATAACATAGGAAACTTCATCCTTTCAATTATCCAACAGGTCAATATAATGGTCTGGCAAGCCTCCTTTTCACAACAAATGTTGGTGCCGTTAAAAATATCTTTAGCTCTGGCACAGGAGATGAGCAATCATCACTCATGCTTTATTATCTATTTTCACATTGCGATAACAAGTGGTATAACATTTGGTGGAAAGCACATCACAGGCCAAATGACATGGTTTTAGGCTTTTCGTGCTGTCATAGATTTCATTGCAAATTTCCAGTACTTTAGAGGAGGCTTCTACAATCTTTTGACGTCGTAATATGTGACCCAATTGGAGATATTAACCTGGCATTTTGAATGAAAAAGAGTGGATTGTTTGAGCTTGTGGATGAGGCAACACGTACCTTGACATACATCAACAAATGCACGGACATGGAACTTTTTCTCCACGTCAAAGAAGAACTAGAATACAAATGGAAAGTCGTATAGTAGTCCAAATTTGAAGGAGAAATTAACATTAATGTTTTAGTTAGAGAACAGGGGAAAACATATTTAGAGAGAGCGGGCATTTGTTTGTTGAATTGTGGCTCCATTGGCTCAAAAACTTTGAAAAAATATAGTTTTAGGAGGCAAAATGTGCTCACATAAAGAGGACAATTATAAAGAAGCTTTGGAAGTTTCATTCAAAGTCTAAGTCTCTCTTGGAATAAGTTCAAATCTCCGAAATATCATAGACGAAAACTCAACTCATATGAATTCCAATTCATCCGACTTTTAGGTGTTGGTTGCTGCTCGAAAGGAATTCGTTGCAAATAAGATTAGAATAAAATAATTTATTCTACATTCCCAGGATTATATGATTCATGGAAACGTATCCGAGGGTCAAAGCTGTGGAGTTGGCAGGTTGTGATTGGGTTCATGTTGATGTTATGGATGGGCATTTTGTGCCAAATATTACCATTGGACCTCTGGTGGTTGCTGCATTATGACCCGTGACAGATTTTCCACTGGATGTACATCTGATGATTGTTGAACCGGAACAACGTGTACCAGATTTTATCAACGCTGGTGCAGACATTGTTAGTATACACTGTGAGCAAACTTCCACTATCCATTTGCACCGAACAGTAAATCAGATCAAGAGTCTTGGAGCGAAAGCTGGAGTAGTTTTGAACTCGGCCACTCCATTAAGTTGTATAGAATATGTGCTTGATGTGGTAGACTTGGTCTTAATCATGTCAGTCAATCCCAAATTTGGTGGACAGAGCTTTATAGAAAGTCAAGTCAAGAAAATATCAGACCTACAGAGAATGTGTACACAGAAGCGTTAAAGATCCTGGATGTCATCGGTTTGGAAGACCACAACTTGCAGACAGCACCTAAAAACTTAGTATCGGCCTTTGTATGCATTTTGTATGATGTTGCACCAAACGAGCATTCGAAATCCAAACTAGGGTTTTGAATATTTATTGTTTTTATTGACGTCACTCTTGATTTATTAGCTCGACGCTAGAATAAATACCTCTACTACGGAATTGCAATCCTCAAATTTATGCATGCCGTAAAATGTGGACAGCACACGCCGCGCACCAATCATGGGATTTCGGGGTTTTGATTATCGTTTTTCATACTACACCTTTTTCTCCGAAACTCCGAAAGCCGATTCAAGGTTCCATTATTTCGCCGATAAGGAACCCCATCATCCAGAGCGTGTTTATTGAATATTTTCCGATTCGCAGAGTTTTAATTTCTTGCTTGAAAGATCAATGGCCATTGCTGCACGATGCACTGCCCAGTTGCCTCCGATTTATCTCATGCAGTTGGGAGAAATTAATAGCGGAGGACAGAGATAATGTTGGCCAGATTGCCAAAGTTAAAAATAAAATAAAAGTTTGTGATTTGAATGCCAACGCGTGTAATGCCGAAAACTTCGACTGCAAATACAAGTACTTCGACCAAAAGAATTGCATGGATGCAAAAACGGAGGTCAATCTTCAGGGGTACTACAACTATGGCTCGTGATTCTATAGAATCTTCGGAGAGAGATGCAACAAATATTGAATTGAACTTGTTTAGCTTTGGAGTGCTGCTACTGGAGATTATCACTGGGCGATTTCCATATTCCAAGGACCAGGGATCCTTGCTTGACTGGATACAAGAATATCTGGAGGTCCCTAAATTCATTTCCTACTTAGTTGATCCTTCACTCAGGCATTTTCGTTACAGTGACCTCCAAATAGTTTGTGAGGCGGTGAGGCTCTGCATTAAAGCTGACCATACAAAGAGACCATCCATGAATCAGATCGTTAGTGTGCTTGAAGCTGGTATTAACCCATCATATGAGACTGCGGATCTAAAAGAGTCTCCCCCGGTGTGGGCAGAGGTCACACTTCTATTGTAATTGTATATAAGAGACCTGAACAGAATGCACTGGGAAATCTATTAGTTTTATTCCAACAGCCAGATAGCCACCACTACAACTCATCTATATGGAGGAGGATCTAATGCACTTACGGCTATAAACATTTTGATAGAAATTAGGATTTGAGTTGTACTTTTAATTTAGTTTAGATTACTGTTATAATTAGTTAAAGACAGTTGAAATTAGTTAACTATCAGTTATGATATGAGGTGGTTTCAACCTCCTTGAGAGAGGGAATTTATATAGAGATGCATTCATTGTAAAGGGAAGGGGGGGGGGGGGNTTTTGAACGCAGAGTTATTTTGAGAGCCCGGAATGGAATTATACTGTGACACGTTTTATTGATATTATGAGATTCATTACGGTCATCTCTTTCACTATGTCCTCCTCTTTTGTCATTTAATCTATCTGTTATTTTATTAACTGAGTTAAAATCTGTATGGAATTCATTTTACATGCTCCTTTCACACAGTTAATAAGAGTTTTGTTTTCAATGGTGACTAGTCATAATTCACTCCAGATAAGTGCTCAGTATCTAGCCATCAGCCTTCAGTTTTTTCTTCCAAAGTTGTAGTGAAAATTCATCCCTGATATATGCTTTCACTTTGATGGCCCTTTCCTTTACTTTTTCTGCTATTATGTCATGATTACTTATAGTTGAAAGATAGACTTACTTTGCCTCATTTTCTACAAGTAATGTGATCTCTGTTATGATCTCCTTTCTGTGGTTTTTACTTGACTCCATGCCCAATGGACTGTTTTCTTAGATCAACCCCCAACCTGATTAAACATCTTTTCTAATAAGAAATCTGGCCTTCTTACTGTAATCATTGAATATTCCTGTGTAAAGAGCCCTTGGCTATTTATAGAATTGTTTCTGAGTGTATTAGGTCAGAAGTGCACTCAAAATCAATTTTCAGGGTTTGGCTTGCTGCAACCCAAGTCAAGTTCTGAACAATAAATAACTTTTATTTTTAAAATGTGCTAAGGCTTAGCTCTATTACAGCCTAGAGTCAACTCTTGTGACAACAGGTCCTTTGACCCGACTCCCTAGAAATTAGATAATCTAAGGGTGTTTTCTACCCATTCCATGTTAATTTGTATAGTCCCTCTTCTTGGTGATGTTGTTCAACTCTGAATCTGCGCATTGCTTCCACTACTTTGTGTTAAGCCCTAATGTTGGCTCATTACCCCTTAATTGGGGCATATTAGATTAGTATTGCTATTTTATTTATGTCATCTTTAGGCCATTAGTTGTAATTTATATTAGTAATGTTATTTTAATTATGTCGGCTTTAGGCCATTATTTGTAATTATACCTCCTAGTCTCTTATATATACCAAGGAGACATTTTCATTTTGAATCATCTTGTACTTAAACATTTTAAGTGGGGTAAAAGGAGGTTGCCCCCTCGAAGAGGCTTATTATCTGAAATTATCTCAGTTTCAAGGCGTTGAGTACTTTTCCTGAGGTTTTTCCATGCTATATTGATGTTAGGTTCTTAACATATGGTATCAGAGCTCAAGGTCTTGGGGTTTCGCTGCTACATCTGAGACACCGTGACATTTTCGCTATAACTTTTTTTCTACAACGTTTCATAAGGAACTACTTGGACGGTATTTAGAAGACGGATCAAGGTATGTTGGGTTCAAAATTCAGCTCCTGAGGCCTTATACTTTCGGATATACAGCCTGTACAAGATAGGGTTATGGAATCATCCTGAAATGAGTCATTGAGGAATTTTCTCTATAAAACATTTTCTGTAACGTTTCAGACCCTTCCCTCCAGAGACCATTTACAGAAATTAGTATTGTATCTGTGGTAAAAATTTCAGCTTCTGGGTCATCTTAAATTTGTAGATACACCCTGTGTAAGATAGGGTATCCGACTAGCCCTATTGACTAGTCTCAAGAAGGTGTTCTAGGTAAAACAATCA
>ML781982.1:819436-865304 GCA_009831015.1 Picea engelmannii
ATCATCTTGTACTTGAACATTTTAAGTGGGGTAAAAGGAGGTTGCCCCCTCGAAGAGGCTTATTATCTGAAATTATCTCAGTTTCAAGGCGTTGAGTACTTTTCCTGAGGTTTTTCCATGCTATATTGATGTTTGGTTCTTAAGACTTTGATTGCTACTACTTTTTTCTCCTTGTATAACTATAAGTTCTTTTGATAAGTATTCAATTGTTATCTTTGATTGTGGTGATGCACATGGGTTCATGCATTTAAAACTGGACCTATTCTAAGTAGGACTCAATGGCTCTTCTATCATTTGACTAGACTGGAACTCCTCTTATTCTCCTCTTATATGTGGTATTTCCACGATTCGAATTATTGTGGAAGGATATCTCTCCTATGGCTCATTGCATGACTCTCCTTTCCCAGCCCTAGTATTTCACCTCTTGTACCTCCTTCCTCAAAGAAATACTCCAAAATCATCTTCTTCCTCTAGTATACCCTCTTCTTTCATCCTCGGTCCCTCCCTTCCTTCTTCATTATTTCCTTCATTCTTTCATGCTCTCAAAATATCCTCTTGTCATCTCGCAGTTCCCCTATGTGCACGAAGCCCCTTAGAAGTCAGATTCCATTGTTATTATGGACTTGTCACACAACATCATCTTTATCCATGTACCTAATTATTTCATGAACCTTCAGCATGGACCTTTGAAAAAGTCCCTTTATGCAACACTGTATGATTGGGTACAATTTACTGCAAACTTTATAATATATGTTCATAATATGCTATGCAACCAAAAATCAATTGCATGAGTAGTTGGGTTAGTTACAAAATTCAATTGTCTTACCAAATTAGGAGTCCAATTCCTTGGATATGCAGTTCGATACCTCATAGTATTCTCCATTTATCTTTCTAGCCACTCAGTTAGAATAATTAGAAATTCGCCAAAGAAAATTTCATGCAGTTTTGTATACACATACATTTGCATCCATCGCTTGTCACTCATCTAAGGATTTTTGTTCACTTGTCGATAAACTCCCATTTCTTCCTTTCCAACCATTTTGATATCTCTTTATTATTAATCCTCCAAAAACTTCCCTCAATCACAAATTATAGGTCCCAACAATAGAACCATTTGTTGGTGCTACACGCAGTTGTAAGATCTCAAGTTCGAGTTATCGCTTGACCAACAAAACCCTTCAAACACTGGCTCTTTTAGCATCACCTGCTTGTGCATATGAAGTCTCACTTGAGGTATATATTGGGACTAGAAGAACCAAGTTTTTTCAATAGTGAGGGAATGGGAGGTTATTATTCCATTCATTCTTGATTATTCATTATGCCCGTGTTATTCTGTAAGTGCTCTTATTATATTACTTAGTGGATGTCAGGTTCATATTACCATTATATTCCATATTAATGCATAACTCATTATTGTAATAGACATAAACATTAAACCATGATTACCCATAAGATAAATGTACTCTAATATGCATCCAAATAGATTCCATAAACAATCACACAAAAGACAGTTAACACAATATTTAACGTGGTTCACCCAACTCTGGGATACGTCCACAACGACTCGTTTCTTTATTATGCGTTCGGTAATTTCTTTAGGCTTGCACATTGTTATTACAAAGATACATCAAGTTTATCTTTCTCTTCTCCTATCATAGTCACTCTACAGTGAAAGACTCTCTCTCTCTCTCTATCTGCATCATCTCTTACATTCAGACATTGGTTCTCTCCCTTCCTAGCCTATCATATCACCCTTCTCACTAACATGATCTCTCGATAGCTTGGACCATACTCCACATTAGTACCCAAGAATAATTACATGGAGGAACAACAACCAACAACAACGACCCCTATTCTCCCAACCCATTACATATTTATACATACAATCTAGGGCTTAAAACCCTACTCAGTTTCTCCCAAAACCCTTTTACAATGCATGACTACTTTAGTTAACTGGTTGTTCGGGCTAATTTCACTTTATTTTCCATATGCATGCTAATTTTCACTATGATTGGTTTTCTTCCTACTTTTGCGCTTCCTTCTATCTTTATCATGTTGAGTTGTCATCCTTCCTTTTCATTCACTTTCTTCTCCTACTTTATTCTTCTCTCTGCTTTATTCTCTTCTTTATTACTCTCTTACTGTGTGTTGTACTTATGGATGCACCCCAATTGTGCACTTCCTAGTCTTCCTTCTTCCTTTGTGCACTTCTTCTATACTTAGGACTTTTACCAAAATTGTATCCCAAAGTTTCCTATCCAACAAGCCATGACTAAGTTATACCAGGAGTTTGGACAAGAACATAATAGGCTAATACATTTCTCCTCCTCAGTGATTTTAATATCCATAGAAGATAATTGGATTAAAATGGTATTAAAATCATTTAAATTCTCAGTCACCGAAATTTCCTCACTCATCCTCAGAAGATACAATTTATTTCTGAGAAATAGCTTATTTACTGTTATAGAAATATTTGCCTCACCCTATGAAATCTTTCACATGAGGCCTCTTTCCATTCCCCCATGCAAACTTATCATCCCTGTTTGTAAAATACAGAGCTAAAAATACTTATTTTTCCACATGTACGCATCTTGTCTACTATACAACACACGTGTATGCAGGCTTCTCCACTATAGCCCACGTACATCGAGATTTATGCCAAAAATGAAAATTACTGTCGGGTTTCCATGTCACGATAGAAGATCTATGATACTTGGCCTTCAATATACTAGAAACATTCTAGCTCGACCCTTCAGTTCTATTTGAAGGCTATAAATGGGCCAATTTGTAGATATGGAAAAGAGGAGAAAGAATTCAACCTTGAGAGCAAAGTTACTCCGGAGAAATTATTTGCTTCATATTGAGTCTGAATCCCTTTGTCCTTTAAGTCTGAACACAGTGTTCAGCCCCCAAGATATTCCCTTATTGATTGAGAACCTCATTGTCTCTCTCCTATGACATTTACTTTGGTGGAGGATTGAAGTGGTGGAGGCCCAGCTGGAAGGAACTTAGTTTCTCAGTTTCGAACCATGTCGACATGAAAGTCTATAATATTTTCACTTCTGCTGATAATTTATTAATAGAAATACTTCTTTCTTGTCCAATTGATATCTTGAAAATATTTGAGTTATTATCCATGGGAGAATTTGTCATGTATATTAATGTATTATGCTATCTAATGTGCTAACATTTTATATTATCACCATATGCTTGCTTTGCTTGGTTGTTGAGAACTAGTTGCAGGTATAAAGATTTGGGTCAAAGTGCTCAATGGTGGACTTCATCAAACATCTAGACAAGGTAGGCCTCTTTCTTATATAGCTTACATATTGGTTTATATAGAATGTTTTTGGGATAGAGTTGATTTATGCAGTCGTTTTCATCTATTGTGGTTTACCCTAGCCATAGAGAGTTTTTCCCTTGTAACAGAATTGGCAAACATATTGGGGATTGATATTCTTACATTGCTCTTTTTTCTCCTTACATTTCTCTCATTCCTTTTTGTTTCTTGTTGCATCATTGCTTGACAATTTCTTTTCACTCTGGTATGAGTTTTTCAGTTTTCTCCCTTGCCTGGCCTTGTTGTTGAAACATATACATGGATTTTGGCTTGATAGTCACGTACATATGTGGGTTGTCCCTCTGCAAGATGCATACATATGCTCCATTTTCCTAAAAAGTCACTTATGTCATCTTTCCTTTATTGTTTTTTGGGTCTGATGGTTGTTGGGTGGGATTTGATGTTTGTTCAGTCTTCTTAGGTCTCTACAGTGCCTGTTAAGTGTCTCTAGGATGACAGGAAACCTGTCTGGAGTTGATATTTTGGGTAGAGTCTTTCTCATTGCCTTTTCATTTTGATTTTCTTTGTACATTGGTCTGGGTGTTCTACTCCTTGTTATTCTACTTGACTTATCTCTTTCTATACATAGTAGAATTTATATATCAAGTTTCTTTCTAGTCCATGCATTTTGATTTTATTATATTGAAAATACAAAAATAGGCATTTTGCATTGCTTGTCATTTTCGTCTTTTGAGTCCTTGTCATTAGCTTAGTGCATTTAGTGAAAGATTTCATTTTTACTTCAGAATTGTAGAGTTGAAATTGAAAATTGCATTTGTTATTAGAACCATATCATTCGTTGAAAGTTAAAGTTAGGACTTTGCATTATATTCATATTTAATTTTCTTGTAGAGTCATAACATCATGAGTTTCACTACCATACCTTTTTGAGTAATCACGACCACTAAAATTAATGCTATAAGTTAAAATTGATTAGTCACGATTTTATTTTTTAGGGTACACAAACTAGCATAGGATTTAGTGCCTTGGAATAGGATTTTGTAAGTAAACTTTTCCAAGGAAATTAAATCAACATAAGTGTCTAAGAAAATAAGTGGAGAAATCCATTGTATAATTGGTAATATCAGGAGGCTCCTCTCACACCAGAGTTAATCACCAGTTCACACGAGGTTGGTTGAAGGGATATCCCCTCGATACCTTCTTAGCGTCAAAGATATTTCTAAGGATCTATTTGTATCTAGGGATCTTTCTAGTTCCCTTGCCTCTGTGAGAAGTGGTACTTTCAAGGTTTCAGGCTTTTATACCCTTCCCATATGGTGGACTTGACTTATGACTACTTGCTTATGCATTGATTATACATTGGTTGCTTGGTTTCTTGACTAAGGTGCCACATAGGTTACTTGTAGGGGTTATTCTGCAGGTACCTTGGGTTAGATAAGGGTTGGAAAACACACATCCTTTATGGAGGATTACCTCTCCAAAGGGATATGATTGACTGGTTGTTAATCACGCGAGGGACCTTATAACTAATTCTGATACCTCTGATCTTTAGCAGGGAGTCTCAGGCCCCTATTGGGTGAGACATACCTTCTTTAGAGAGGGAGGCCACATTTAGCCACTTTACCTCATTTGTGTGCATTTTGGTCATTTGAATTTTGGTGTGCTCTTTCATTACTAGTTTTTCTTAAGATTTATTTTTCATCTTTAGAGTCTTAAGTCATCGTGGAGTCGGACCAGCATCCACGTCGGTCTCGTTGATTGTTACAGTTACCACTGTATTTCAATTCTTTTCCTTATAAAAGGCGTAGAGTTATTAGGCGTGGTACACACACCTCCATTGTTCAGACTTGTGATTCTACAAGGATGAGTGTTGAATCTAATAGTCAAAACATTGGGATCCCTTCGACTCCCACACCCACTATAGTTAATGGCACCCCTTTGACTCCTGCAACCATGATGTTTGTAGTGCCAGAGGCACCTATCATTACTATGGCTCGGCCTATAGTGAATTCTCAATATATTTCCTCAAACCCTTTTGGGTCTCTTGGTCACTCATCAGTCTATAATGTTCACTCCAACCCTATGGCCTCTAGTCCTTTTTCCTATGGTATGTCTAACTTTACTTTCGCAGTTTTTGAATTCCATCCCAACTGCTGAACCTAATGATAGCATTGGGATTGGGGGAAATACACCTACTTATACTCCATTTTCATTTGGTGGTTCTCGAATCCATCAAATGACTCCTAATATAGGAGGTACTCCTGCTTTTAACCCTGGGTCTAATCCTCTTACTTCTGGGTGGAACAACCAACCTGGAAGACAAGATTCTACTCAAGTTCCATCCTATACCCTTACCTGGTTGGTGTTGATTCCGGCCAATGCATTTGGCATGACGAATCCACCTCTATCCTCTAGATTCCCACCTAGAGGAGGTCAGTTTCACGCTTTGGGAACCCCCAACATGGATCCAATCCGATTGGGGGGGATTTTTATAATCCCCAACTAAACATTCCTACTGGAATGATGCCCAACCAACGTTTTATGAATCAGTCCAGAGGAGGGCCTTATAATATCAGACAGGGATATGGTGCTTACCAGAACCCTGGATGGGCTACAGTTCCTCAAGCACAATCTTTCTCGGGAGCTTGGGGCCAGATGTCACAACCCTGTCTTCCTTTTCTGGCCATGTTTAATCTTCCAGACTTGTATAAGTTGTTGAATGACCCTATGAGTCATGATCCTACATTCCCCACCGTACCCACCAATCTTCCTTCGAACATTCCAAAATTCGAAGGTAAGAATGGTGAGGATCTTGGTGATCACGTTACTACCTTTCACCTATGGTGCTCCTCTAATTCCCTTAATTACGATTCTATACGGTTAAGATTATTTCAACGCACCCTCATTGAATTTGTTGTGAAATGGTATATCGAGCTACCTATGGGGGGAATATGGGACCTTTATTCAGCTAGTTTTGGTCTTCCTTAACCACTTCCAATTGACGATTCATTACAATGTTGGCATAGAACTTTTGTTGACTTTATTCTAGGACACTGCCACTCATATATCAGATCATATCCAAGAGTGGCATAGACAAAAGGGGTTTATTAAGACCCCCATATCTTTGGCCTTTATTTTAGAATGGTTCCTTAAGTCTTTTCGCTCTCCTATCTCAAAGGATGTTGCTACTACCAGGGTTACCAATGAGGAAGAAGTGAGCTTTAAATCCCAACAGTTAGATCTGATATATGCCTAGTATGGGATGTTGTACCACATTCTTTCAGACACATCGCGTTCAACTTACAACCCTATACAAAAGATCGGACCTCATGCCGATGGAATTGTAGGTTCCACCAATGCAATATCCACAGACTCGTTCACAAGACATCTGAGAGTGTTGCCTCTAAACCAATCTGCAGGAGGGCCAGCTTCGTCTATGTCTTCCAACCCCTCTCAGTCGACAGATGTACATTCTATGCAATCATTGGCAAACTCAAATGGTAACTATCAACCAAGCGGGAATAAGCAAAAAATACGTAATAATCGTAAGGGTGGGAAAAATGGTAATAAACCAAAGGACAATGGTAATAATGAGAAGATGAATAATAATGTTGGAGAGGGAAAAGGAGAAATACGTAAGGTGAAATTTCCTTGTAATCTTTGTACATATGATCACCTTACCCATTTATTCCCCAAACTTGTGGAAGCTGTGAGGCTATTATCTCTACCACCCATCGTGCTGACGAACCTATTTCCACATAACCAGCACATGGCTTCAAGCTCCTGAAATGCCGAAAATGAAGTTGGTGGGAGACAAAACCCATCATTGCAAGACGGTGACCATTTGTGTATCAATATGGTTGATGAGAAAATTAATGTAGTCACTCGATATTGATATTATAGCTCTTCATAGGCTATTCCTGGTCTATAATATCCTCCTCCTCCTTCGGATATGAATTTACAGTTTGAAAAAATAGAGCCATCGCCTCATATTTCGAAAGGAGTACTCAAGCGCTCTACCCATAATCCAAATGCTAGAGCCACCCATAACTACTCTATTTTTGAGGACCTGGGTCAAGCCCCTTGTTCGATGTCAGCTTTGTAGGTAATCTAGATGTGTCCTTCACAAAGGAATGCCTTACTATCTACTTTAGGAACTCTAGAACCCAGTGGCTCAAAATTTATCAATTTTTATGTCACAGATGTGAAGCCTCGCTTGCCTTACCATGTGGCATTCCAAATCCATGTGGAGTACTCAAAGTATACCATCAAACATTCAGTTGTTTATGAAGGCGCTACTACATGTATGATGTCCCTGGTCTGTTGGAAGGATCTTGGTTCTCCAACTCTTTTCAATTCATCAAACATGTTGAATACTTTTGATGTTCATTCCTTCCTTCCTCACAGTATTCTTCCTTCCTTTTTGGTCATTTTAGGTGGGAATATGGTAGAGGTGGACGTTGAGGTAGTTGATGCACCTCTTGGCTATAAATTGTTACTAGGACACAATTGGACCTATGTTATGGTCATCATCTTATCATTGGTCTTTCATACTCTCTTTTTTCCTCATGAAGGGAAGATTGTGACGATTGAGCAATTATCCTTTGTGTACATTATTCCCAATGCATCTATTGGACAATTGATCCCTGTGATTGAAAATTCTTAGCTGGCAAATGATAATATTGGTGTCGTAATGTATTATTCCCTTATGGGTAATTTTGACTTCATGACATTGATTCACCACATTTAGGCCATGTCCAGCAGGCCCATTTCGACAGGGAGGTCCATTCCTTTCTGTACTTCCTCTTTTAGTGATCCATGGACCCTACCTTTCTTAGCTGCATCTTATGAGGGTTAATCACATACCATAATTATATCACCAACCTATGAAAGTTATGTTGGAGATAGGTCAACAACCTCTGCTAGTCATGTTGGAGACCATCAACCAGCCGTTGCAAGTCATGCTAGGGGAACATGTATATTCATCGCTAGTCACACTACACATACATCACTAACCTCTAATAGTCATGTTGGGGATTCCTCACCAACCTCTGCTAGTCATGTTGGGAATTTTCTACTAGCCTTTGCAAGTCATGTTGGGATCATGTCACCAGCCACTGCAAGTCATGTTGGGGGCATTCATACGATTGAGAAGCCTAGACATGTAAGTTGTAAGCCCAAGTTCCTTTGTAGGCTTTGAAAAGGAGATCACCTTACTCATTTGTGCCCTACTACTACTGTGGTACAAGAAGCATGGTCCTTTCCTGGGGTCCCTTCAGGTTCTGAGTCGTCTTTGGATTCCCAAACTTCTTTTGTTGATGCAACAATCATACTAATGCAATATTCGGTTGATACCCCTCTTCCTTTAGGGGCTAATGCATCCCTTGACCTAGTTATCTCACATTCTGTTAAACCAACAATCGTGTCAATGCAATCTTCGATCGACACCACTCCTATTTTTGGGGTTGATGCACCTCTTGAACTTTTTGTCATGCATCCTATTCAACCAATGTTTTTAGAAGTGGTCATGTCTATGAAATATTTGGCCGAACCCACTCTTCTCTTGAAAAGTGACAAGTCTAAGGAAGTGACATTGTCTATGCAATATTTGGTCAATCCCACTCTTTTTTTGAAGGGTGATACGTCCTTTGACCATGTCCTTAGCATTTCTAGTTTTGTACATTCTTCACTAGGGAGCATTCCAATCTCTTCGAGTATGATCCCTCCAAGTCATAGGGTGGTTTCCATTGATTGGAATGATCTTGTAGAGCCTTGAATTCCTTCTTCTACACCCTTCCAGATAAGGGGCATTCTTTGATATATTGTAGATAAGGTAACTTCTGCAAGTATTTTATCCCACTCGACTTGGAAAGATTTGGGTTTTACCAAGCTTGTGTCAACTCTTCATAAGTTATTGACCTTTCATAGAAGTCCTGCATGGGAGCCTTGGCCTCCCCCATTATATACTTCTTAGAACATCATCACCGAGTATGATTTAAGCTCTTTTCCGACTTGTCTAAAAATTGAAAATATTTTTGAGTGATTTGTCTCTTTCACACTCGTTAAATTGGAATTGAAAGGTCGTGAGTCTTAGTTAAGCTCTTTTCCGACCCATTTTCAAAAAGTGAAAATATTTTTGAGTGAACTTGTCTCTTTTACACTCGTAAATTGTATTTGAAAGGATGTCTATTTGGCACAAGTTTATCCCCTTTTCACACCAAGTAGACTAAAAGACATAAAAAGGGAATTTTTTTGGCGTTAAGTTGTGATTGAATCTCATTCCCTTGATTACAGTATTGAGCCTATAGTCGGTTCTCACTTTGGATTATAAACCATTTGCCTCAACAGTTTTTTCATCCTCAACCAAGTAGAGCCTTGTTTATATCCTCTGCAATTTGACACCCTATACCTAGGAGGGAACATTCCCTCAAGTTTCCATCTCCCGCATGCATCTCCTTGCATTGAGCATAGGTATGTTCCACTGTTGGAACTAGTTTTTCTTACTTGTGACACTCGTTTCATCCTCTATATCATAGCATTTATTTGTCTATGAAAAAACAAAAAAAGATGGGAGGGAAGGGAATATTATCTTATATTGGAAGCAGTCATGTCGCCTTTGAAAAGGCACAAAGTTATTGAGTCCATTTTTCACCATAATTTTGGGCTTAGCATGGCCTTAGGAAGATGATCTCATTACAGAGTCTTCTCTACCGACTGGTTACTCTTCAATTCCCTATGGAGAATATCATTGATGCCTCATGCATCTCATGGTTTCATCATTTAGTTTATGTTGCCAGAGAATTCCATATGTCTCATTCTCTTATTCAAAGGAAGACTATCAACCTGTTTTGGCCACTTCTTAGAACTCTTGACTTTGCATGTCGGCCATACACTCAGTGTGTCTCAAAATCACATGATACTCTAGTCCTATCATGCACCCTAGCCCTACTTTCATCATTGGTAGGAAACCTTTAAGCCAACAGTCGAAACTTCATCATTGGTCATTGACTGGGTGGTTTCCCTTGTGTTCGACAGAAATACATATATTCACATATTTGGATTCGTGCAATGTATTGGATTCCATTATCCTTAATGGTGGTTTCCTCACCTTTGTCAATATTTTTAATCATTGGCTGCTATTCAGAGGGTCTTTTTCATGTACTACTTGCACTTGGCACACGCGAAAGACACACAGGGTCATTGGTTTGTGAACATGTTCTTCATCTGATTTCCACCAAATCATGAAGCTCCTACTTTGTACCTCATGTTGACTGATGAGATATGCCTTAATTATCTCCTTTCAACGGGTCTCCTTCCATCGACTTCGGCTCATCTATTCTAGAAACATTACCTAGAGTCTTATGAGTACCTTGAGGCTTGCAGTCATTAGTGGTAGGCTCTCTCACCATCGACAGTTGGGAATACATCAATGTCTCCTGATTGATGGATTCTTCAGGTGTTTGACACCAAATCCTTTATTCACACTTGTAAGAATGTAATTAGTGCCTTGATACCTACTTTCATTATCATTAGGATGTCTCTCATTTGTTAACGGTATACCTCAATGACCAGTAATCAAATGATGTCTCATTGTGTTCGACCTCAACTCCTTTATTCAGATGATGTAGATTTGCACCCTTGGTGGATTGTGTAAAAGACTCGAAGACATAACTATGTGGTCGTAGCTTTCTTGAGTTGTTGTTTCATTTTCATTGGACCAGTAACTATATGACTTCAGTGACCATGGGAGATCATATTGTACTCCATTGTATACAGATATCTTCAGATTGGTTTTGAGACTAGTTCTATTGGGCCTTGTTCATGACTATGACAACTATTGGCATGTAACCACATTTGTATTTGCCTATTCATGTCCACATACACTTCTTTGGTACATTTTCACATGGATTTGTAGTGTAATTCTATTGGTAGCCATGTATGCAAAGTTAATGCAGAATGTAATGAGCGACTAGTTCTTCCAGTTGGTTCCCCATCACTCCACTTCTAGGTTGTTTATAATGTATTTCGGCCATCGCAGATACTCCTATGACCTCACACATTAGGGGGAATCCGTTATAGAAAGATTTTCCTCACCTTATGCAATTTTGCACAGAAGGCCTTTTTCCATTCTCCCATGCAGACTTTTCATCCCTGTTTGTAAAATACATGTCTAAACATACATATTTTTCTACATGTACACATCTTTCCTACTATACAGCACGTGTATACACAGTCTTCTCCACTATAGCTTGCGTACATCAGGATTTGTGCCAAAAAATGAAAATTAATGTCGGGTTTCCATGTCACAATAGAAGATCTTTGGTCCTTGGCCTTCCATATACTAGAAACAATGATAATCATCCCTTCAATTCCATTTGAAGGCTATAAATGGGCAATTCTGAGCTATGGAAAAGAGGAGAAAGAATTCAACCTTGAGAGAAAAGTTACTCTGGAGAAATTATTTACTTCATATTGAGTCTACATCCCTTTGTCCTTTAAGTTTGAACATAGTGTTTATCCACAAAGCTCTTCCCTTATTGATTGAGAACCTCATTGTCTCTCTTCTATGAGCTTGCCTTTGGTGGAGGATTGAAGTGGTGGAGGTTGAGCTGGAAGGAACTTAGTTTCTCATTTCTGCACCGCGCTGACACATAATTCTATAATATTTTAACTTTTGTTGATCATTTATTAATAGAAATACTCCTTTCCCATCCAATTGATATCTTGTAAATATTTTAGTTATTATCCATGGGCGTATTTGTTATGTATATTAATGGATTATGATTTCGAATGTGCTAACCTTTTATATTATCACCCTATGCTTTATTTTCTTGGTTGTTGATAACTAGTTGCAAGTATAAAGATTTGGGTCAAAGTGATCAACGGTGGACTTCATCGAACATCTGGACAAGGAAGGCCTCTTTATTATCTCCCTTGCATATTGGTTTATATAGCTTGTTTTTGGGATAGAGTGGATTTCTGCAGTTGTTTCCATCTGTTGTGGTTTACCCTAGCCATAGATATTTTTCCCCTCATAAAATTTACCATGGATTTGGACTAGTGCACACTTCCCAACTTGTCCCATAGTTTATTGGTTGAATATTCACTTGAGACATCTAGCAGTACCAAATCACAAGACAAAGTTGAATCTTTCTCCTTGTCCTTCTCTCAAATTTCTCCCATTCTTCCCTCGGCATACCTGTCGGCATGGTACTTGGATACAATGTTTCCCATTATTCTCGATATGCAAGGAGATCTTCAATTTTAATCTTCCAAAGCTCAAAATTATGGCCATTAAATTTTTCGATATCTATTCTCAAGTTGCTCACCATTCTTTAACACAATCTTTAAATATTTGTGGCTTACAACTCTTACCTAACCTAGGGTTTATCTCAGATCCAAGGTTGTTAAAACAATCTTTGATACCACATGTTAGGAAACGAGAAACATTTCCACTCTAAACCTAATAGAAGAGAGGAAGAAATATTTGTTTAAACTAGAAAGTAAATGGAAAATAAAACACATAGTACACAGAGATTTTACCCTGGAAACGCAAACTAGGAAAACCAACATTCCTTGAGATTTTTGTTCTCTTTTTGTCTTATTCATTCAAAATAAAAAGTTACATGTATAACCTTGCTCCACACCTAATACACAATCAACATCATACCTTATTTATTTACAAAAGAACAAACCTGTAGCCAACTTGGCTTACATCTACATTACCAACAACCTCTATGATTATTGATTGGTGATTATCCATTCATCATCTTTTACAGTATTAAAAAATGCCTTCTTTATAGGATTTACAGTAGGAAAAACCATAAATAAAGGCACCCAAAAATGGTTACAAATCCACACAGATCATTGGCTAAAAATCCTAAGAATATCAGGATTTTGTTATAGTCGACTACGAAGTCGGATGACTAGTGGCTTTCATTTGTTTTTCAGTCGATTTCCACATGCTCGCATGTTGACCTCTTGTTGCTTGACCTCTTCCACTTGTTGTCAATGTATTTGACTTTGAATTTACCTAATTGAATCACCTCAAACTTCGACTTGTTTTCAATTTCTTCAACTTCGTATTTACCTAGTCGAACCACCTCGACCTTAGAATTGTTGTTGATTCCTTCAACTTAGACTGTTAATTGATCCACCTCAACTATAATTTCACTGCAAAGAATATAACAACCCAACATCATTATATTCAATTCCTTCAACTTGGGAGAATCCTTTGGAAACTAACTAAACCTTGTCTCTTTCAACACTTCCATATGATGCATACTTAGTTTTGAAAAACCATTTACATCTAACAATTTTTCTTCCTTTCGAAAGAGTCACAAGATCCCAAGTATCATTTTCCATTAAAGAACGATACTCTTCATTCATTGTTGTATCCCAATATGAATTAACTAAATCTTTTGTAAATGTCTCTGGATCATGAGTCTCTAAAACTTGAGCCAAAAGAGAAGAGGCTTATTGGAACTATGAACATGTCTGGTGTTGATCTAAAGGATCATAAACAAGATCATCAACTGCTTCTCGCGTTGAATGGACCCATATAGGAAGAGGTGGTGTTGGTTTAGGTTCATGTTCAATGGAATCATATGGAGGAAGGTGAGAAGGAGGAGGTGTGTTTTCATCCTAACTATCATCATCTAAAAAATAATAAACAAAAATAGGAACAAAAGAAGGCACAAATGCCAAATATGGCTTGTAGGTTGAAGAAGGAACATGCGTTGAATTAGGATTGCAAGACAATATATTTCATCAAATTTAACATCTCTCCTAATAATAATTTCATTACACCGGGGTTGAATAAGTACGACATCTTTAGAATAACCAACAAATATACACTTCTCATCAAGAATATGAGCCCATGCTACACTTCCAAATACATGAAAGCGACTTACTTCTGGCTTAATTTTAGTCCATTCTTCTTCTGATGTTATACTTTTAAGAACCTTTATGGGAGTATGATTTACTATGTAATTTTCACAGTTAATGGATTCTAACCAATACTTTAGACTTAATACTTTAGATTGGATCATACAATTAGCCATTTCTTTTAATGCGTGATTCTTTCTCTCGGCAACACCATTTTGTTGTGGTGTATATGCAAGAGTGTGTTGTGTTTGGATTTGCTATGTAGTGGAGTAACTTGTAAAATTATTGTTCGCATAGTCGCTTCCATTATCCATTCTTAATATTTGAAGTTGATGTCCAGATTTATTTTCTAAAAGGGCCTTGTAGACCACGAAATTGTCAAAAACATTTCTCTTAAGTTTTAAGAAGTAAAACCAAGTGCATCTGGAAAATTCATCATTGAAAGTTAAGAAATACTCGAGCACCCAGAAAAATAAGGAGAATATTATGGACCACACAAGTCACTTTGAACAAGTTACAAAGGGTTTGAGGCGTTCCAAGAGGCATGTTTGTCAAAAATGTCTTGATGATGTTGACTGAGAATACAACTAGAACAAGCACCATCTTTACATGAAACAAGGGGAAGACCATTCACGATATGTTGATTACATAGTTGTGGCAATGAGCGATGGTTTAGATGATCAAACCAGTCATGTCAAAGTTTGTTCAGGTCATATCTATGAGAAAAAAACACTGGTGGAAAATATGATGACCCAAAGTTTTAAAAATTGTACAACTTGGTAATATCATCAAAAATTCCAATTGCAAGATAATGTTGGGGATATTTTATATCCTTGATTACAAATTGGTGAGGTGAAAACTCTACATTTTTACCTTCACCTGAATGATTTATTTGATGTACTGATAGAAGGTTGTGGGAAAGACTTGGAACACATAATACGTTATTGAAATGATCATTATCTACCTAAACTATTCCATACCCTACAACACTAAGATATATATCATCACCAACAAATGTTTTCTTTGTGTGACATTCATTTAGAGAAGAAAATATGGATTTATCCTTAGCCATATGATAATATTCTCCAGTATCAATAAGACAATCATAAAAAGAAGAACTAGAAGTTCCACTGAAGGAGAAACCAGAAGAAAAAAGTGCATGTCCATGAGAAGAAGAAGAAGTAGAATCTATACTAATGTTGTGCTTATTCATCACTGCTTCTAAAGATGCCATATTATTAAAACATTTGGACTCATCGTGACCATATTTCCCACAAAAGTATCAATGTATGTATGTCTTCTTATTTTCATATTTTTCTCCTTTGTCACCATTAGGAGTGGAAGATGGATGAGTGGGTTTGGGGCCCTTGTTTTTATTGTTGTTGTGGCAAGGATGTTACTTCTTGGGATTATTGGATTTATATTTCTACTAGGCCACTAAGGCTTTCTTGTATGTACCTATAGTGTTTATCGCTCCAAGTTTCACAAGCTTATCATTCTCTCTAATCAAAGCATCACAAAAAGACTTAAGAGTGGGATTTTGATAAGAAGTCAAAAAGAGATTATATGGTGGCATATAAGGTAGATACAAAAACTTAATATGCACTACCAAACTTAGAAAGAATAATATATATGCAACGCTCATCATCCATATTTATGTTAGAATATTAACATAAAATTCCAAGTGTTTTGAACTTAGATAAATGGTCTTCAATGCAAGAAAAATAATTTGGACTTAAAGTCTATTATAGCAAGATTTTCCTTACCCTATGAAAATTTTCTCAGAAGGTCTTTTTTTGTTTCCCTATGCAGACTTGAAGTCCCTTTTTCCAATTCCTAGAGCTAAAAATAACATTTTCCCACATATATGAGCCCTAACTATTATACAACATTAGTATACATAGGTTGCACCATTACAACCCACGTACATCAGGTTTTGTGCCCAAAATTAAAAAATGGTGTCGGGTTTCCATGTCATGACACGAGATCTATGATCCTTGACCTTCCATATACTAGAAACATTTTGAATCAGCCCTTTAGTTCCATTTGAAGGTTATAAATGGGCCATATCCAAGTTGTGGAAAAGAGGAAAATAATTCAACTTTGAGAGCAAAGATACTCTGAAGAAATTATTCACTTCATATTGACTCTGCATCCATTTATCCTTTTAAGTATGAACACATTGTTCAGCCCCCAATCTCTTCCCTACTTGATTGAGAACCTCATTGTCTCTCTTATATGAGCTTGCATTTGGTGGAGGATTGAAGTGGTGGAAGCCCAACTGGAAGGGACTTAGTTTCTCGGTTTCGAACTGTGCCGAAATAGAAGTTTGTAATTCATTCACTTATGTTGATTACATTTTAATAGAAATACTATTTTCTCATCCAATCAATGTCTTGCAAATATTTGAATTGTTATTCCATGGGCATATTTGTTATGAATATTGATGGATTGTGTTATTAAATGTGCTAAATTTATATATTATCACCATATTATTTTGTTTCTTGGTTGTTGAGGACAAGTTGCAAGTGTATTGCTTTGAGTCAAGTGATCAATGGTGGACTTCATCAAACGGTTGGACGAGGTAGGTTCTATCTTTTCTTGTTAGCATATTTTTTTATATGTCATACTTGAGATTAGAATTGATTTCTACAATCATTTCCATCTAGTTTGGTTTACCCCATGCCATAGAGATATTTTCCTCGTAATCGAATTGGCAACCATACTGGGGATAGAATCTTATTTTCGGGGTTTGGAGTGTTTTTTGCCTTTGATTTCTCTCCTTCATATTGAGTTTCTTGTCATCTTATTGCTTGACATCATCTGTTCATTTTGAGTCTAAGTTTCTTACATGTATCCTTAACCTGGCAGTGTTTTAATAAATATACATGGGTTTTTACCTGACATTCATGTACATACATGTGTTGTCCTTCTGCAAGAAGAGTATATGGGTGGTTTTCTCCTAAACAATTGCATACATCTTTCTTGTGTGCTTGGTTGCTGAGTTTGATGGTTTCTGGGTAAGTTTTGATGGTTGTTGAGTCTTATTATGTCTCCGTTATGACTATTGTAATATCCCTAGGCTGAACCCAATTGTAATGTAAATGAAAATGTACTTAAGTTGGAGTTGTTTGATATTATTTTGTATGCACATTTCATGGCATAGTGCACGCTTGTACTGCGTAGTAAAATGATGAAGTGTGCACATTGTTGGATACTGGGTGCAGCAACATAAGTGTGCGCGATTTTGAGGCTAGGTATCCTTTTCTGTATATGCTGTGTTTTATAGGCTGGTGAACCAGTTATTATAAGTTAGGATGCTTATGTTTTGATTAGGCCAGAGAGCCTAGATGTTAAAGGCTAGTGCGGCTATTTTTATATATGTCTCATAATTAATATAAAATAAATCATTGCACGCATATTGACCATGATAAAAGAGTATGGGGGACTAAACTCCACTAGTTATGGAAAGGGAGGGGCCTAGAAGTTAAGGAAAAGGGGCTAAGCTAGGGAGCTTAAGCCAAAAGGAAATATTATATTAATATTTCTTAAATAATAAAGTATGGATAATTATTTTATCCTAAGTTCTAAAGTTGGGGACAAGTAGGCCAAAGTAACTCCCAACATGAAAAGTGTCAAGTTGGGGACATGCATACATATTGTTGGGACGTAGTTCATTTTTCAATATTTTCCATGATTCTTCCCATCATTCCTTCCATCATTTAATTATACAGTCAATTATCCATGAGCATGCACACACCCATTGAGCTATCCTATGTATCTTCATGACTATACCTGAACCTATATCCATAGCATTTTTTTGTTGGTGTATCTGGTTATCTTGGGAGATGGATTGAAGAAGCGGGTTGTCAAGCCCGTGGGATATTGAAGAGACGGGTTTTCAGACCCATGAGAAATTCTCTGGGTGAGAGAATCGTTGGGAATTGATTTCCTGAAGGTGTTAAAATGCAACTACAGTGCTCTAAGACTTCCTATCTGGCCTGTTACTGAAGCCCATAAAGGAAGTGGGGTAGCCAAAGGAATGTTGAGCAGAGAAGGGGAACACTTCTTGGGTGGGATAGGCATGTGGGGAATGAGGGACTATAGGTTGTTAGTTTGAGTTGGCACATGAGACGAAGTCTTTCCTGTTGTCTATGAGCCGTTAGCCTAGTTAGGAATCCCTTTACTCGGGTGGAGTTTAGTCCCATCTCAGGGGTGACTCACTGTTGAGAGTGATGAATAGTGTGGTCTAAGACTGGGAGGTTCGTGGAAGGTCTGCACGCAGTTGGTGACAATCTTACCAAGATAAGTGCCAATTGTGTGACAATTTTACATGTTGCATTGTTATTTACGTGTTTATTTTTATGGGTATTTCATGTATATGGTGCATGTATATGTTTACTATTATTTCAGTGTGAATCTGTGCATTTACAAATGTATTTGGTTTTTTATGTTTTATATATATTTTTCTGCAAGAGTTTGGTGTGTATATATTTTAATTGCATTCAGTTCGAAAGTTTTATGTGGCATAACTCAATTGGATAATGGGAATGTTACAGTATGTTCTGTAGAGAGAACAAAAGAGTTCTCTATAGTAGCATGGCCCGACATGGATGGTCAGGGACATTACAACTATTAAGTGCATGCAGAGTGATAGGAATCATTTATTTGATTGAATTTTTGGGTGGTGCCTTTCTCATCATCCTTTTCATTTATTTTCCTTGCATCTTGTGCTGGGTGTTTGCTTCTTGATATCCTACTTTATTTGTCTCTAATTGCATTCAATAAAATCTCTATATCAATTTGTTGTTCAATCCTTGCATTGTCATTCTTTTATATTGAAAATACAAAAATATTAAACATTTTTCATTGTTTCCATTTGATCTTTTGGGTTATTATCGTTGATCTTAATACATATATGGAAAGATTGCATCTTATTTTGAATTGCAGAATTAAATTGAAAAATTCATTTTGCAAAGCTTATCATTTATTGGGAATTGAGGTTAGGACTTTGCATTTGATTTATATTCATTTATTTCACTTGTTGAATCATAACATCATCAATTTCACTACCGCACATTTTTTAGTAAGAAAGGCCACTAAAAGCAACGCTGATAATGTAAAATTGATTAGAAACGATTTTATTTTCTAGGGTGCACAAACTAGATTAGGATTTAGAGCCTTGGAATAGGATTTTGTGAGTAAACATCTCCAAGGATATCAAATCAACATATGTGTCTGACTAAGGGAGTGGTGAAATTCATTGTATAATCAGTGACATAAGGAGGCTCCACTTACACCAGAGTTAATCACGAGGTCACATGAAATTGGTTGAGGGGATATCCCCCCAATACCTTCTTAGAATCAGATATATTTTTGGGGATCTATTCATATATGGGGATCTTGCTAGTACCTTTATTTTTGTGAGAGGCAATGCTTTTGAGGTTTTTGGGTTTGTTACCCTGCTCATACGGTATACCTGACTTATGATTGTCCATTTTCACATCATTTATATCATGGTTTCTTAGTTGTTTGACATAGGTACCACATAGGTTACTTACAGAGGTTATTTTGTAGGTACCTTGGGTTAGATAAGGGTCGAAAAACACATAGCCTTTATGGAGGACTACCTCTTTGGGGGGTCTAACTGAATGATTGTTAAGCCCACGAGGGCTCTTATAACTGATTCTGATACCTCTGATCTTTTGCAAGGAGTCTCAGGCCCCTCTTGGGCGAGGCATGCCTAATTTAGGGAGGGATGCCCCTCTCAGCCACTTTATCTTGTTTGTGTGCATATTGGCATTTTGTTTATTTTTGGTGTTCTCTTTGATTATTAGTTGGCCTTAGGATTTTGTATTGTGTCGTGAGTTTTCATTGATATGGTTAGTGGAGTCCCTGTGACTCCCTCAATTAGTGCTACTCAACCCATGGTATTTTCTCATTCCATGGGGATGAAACCTTTTTTATTTTTGAGTGGTACGTTGAATCATGATACTCAGCCAATAGCTTGGGCCTCTAATCATTTTTCTCATGGTATGCCA
The DNA here is from genome assembly GCA_009831015.1 of Picea engelmannii. NCBI lineage: Eukaryota > Viridiplantae > Streptophyta > Pinopsida > Pinales > Pinaceae > Picea > Picea engelmannii. The sequence goes on from ML781982.1 coordinate 839,666, forward strand.
TAAATGTCTTTACACTTTCCATCCTCTGTCTCGTCATCTTATGTGAATCTTAGTTTTGGATCTAGGGGAATGATGCCTCCTTATTATCCATTTTCATTTGGTGGGATTCATATCCCTCAGCCAACTCTTATGGTAGGAGGTTGGAATATTCCTTCCTATGGATCCAATCCTAGATTCACTTTTTTAGGAGAAAGTGCTCAAATGGGTAGTCATTTTACTTATTACATCTCATCCATATATCCTTCTTCTGCTATGTCAGTTCCTACAAACACTTTTTTCATGGTGGACCTCCATCATTCCTCTGGTGTTTCATCCCGAGGGAGTCATTTTTATAGTATGGGAAACCCCCTTCACAAAGTTCCTTCATCTGGGGGAAAAATCTATCCTCACCTAAGTAACCATTTTCATGTCACTTTCTCTTTGGAAGTGACTTCTTAGGTGATGATTCCATTACAACCCTTTATGAATCAGTTTGGAGGAGGATAATTTCATGCCAGACATGTCCATGGTGTATACCAGAACCTTTCCTGGACTACAATTTCTCAAAACTAGTCTTTCTCAAAAGCTTGCTCTCAAATACCGCAACCAACTGCCACCGCCAGTCCAATCACTGAAATTCATACTAGAATTATATCACCAACCTATGATAGTCATGTTGGATATTGGTCAACAACCTCTACAGGTCATGTTGAATACCAGCAACCAGTCGTTGCAAGTCATGCTAGGGTAACAAGTCCAATCAATGCAAGTCATACTGGCATTATATCACCAACCTCTGCTAGTCATGTTGGAGATTGGCCAACAACCTATGAAATTCATGTTGAATACCAACAACCAGTCGTTGCATGTCGTCTTGGGGGAACAAATGTAGTCACTACTAGTCACACTACAAATACATCACCAACCTCTGCTAGTCATGTTGGGGATTCATCACCAACCTTTGTTAGTCATGTTGGGGGTTCATCATTAACCTCTGCTAGTTATGTTGAAGGTTTGTCACCAACCTCTACTAGTCATGTTGGAGATTTATTAATAGCCTCTGCAAGTCATGCTGGGAGTATGTCACTAGCCACTCCAAGTCATGCTTGGGGAATTCATATGATTGAGAATCCTAGACGTGTAAGATGTAAGCCCAAGTTCCTTTGTAGGATTTTCAAAGGATATCACCTTACTCATTTTTTCCCTACTACTGTTGTGGTACAAGAAGAATGGTCCTTCCCTCGGGGCCCTTCGAGTTCTGATATGTATTTGGTTTCCCAACCTTCTTTGGTTGATACAATAGTAATGTTGATGCAATATTCGGCTAATACCACTCTTATTTTTGGGGGTGATATGTTTCTTGACCTTTTTTTCTCGCATCTTGTTAAACCAACGGTCATGTCGATGCAATATTTGACTGATACCACTCCTATTTTGGGGGGTTATGTGTCTCTTGACCATTGTCACGCATCCTATCAAAACAATGGTTGAAGAAGTGGTCATGTCGATGTAATCTTCGGTCGATCCCACTCTTCTCTTGGAGAGTGAAAATCCTAAGGAAGTGACATTGTCGATGTAATCTTCGATCAATCCCACTCTTCTTTTGGAAGGTGATGCATCCTTCGACCATTTCCTTAGCATTTATGTAACAAAACTAGAGTGGGGGCACCAAAATTTTGTTCTTCTTAAGTAATCAAATCCACCATTCAAGGTCTTTATTACATTTTCCTCGTCTAGATATTTCCAACCACAGTCTCCATGCTCAAAAATGATCTTAGAATTGGGAGATATACATATTCCAAGCTCCTCAAGTGTTCATTGGTCAGGGACACATGGCTTAAATATGGATCTAAATCAATATGCTTCAGCCTGAGTTCTCTGATATATCAGAGTTTCCATCATTCCTATATCTATGACGGAGATCCATCCACCAACCAATCCAACGATTGGGCTTGATCCTCGGCTAACTCACAGGCTAGCGGGGAATTCGGCATTCAACCTTCAGATTTGAATTCTAGGCCTATCCCCTTCCCTCTGTCTACAATCACATACGAACCTGGGTGTTGCGTCTCTTTTGTCACCTAAATGAGAAAAATAGAGATGCTTACAAGCCTAGTTGGGTTATCTAGGCAAGATAGAAGTGAATGCAAGAGTTAGAAACATCAAGAATATAATATAAACAAAGGACTAAAATAAGAACAATAATAAAAACTAAACTAGAGTGAATAAGGACATTAGAACAAGAAATAAACAACATTCATGCCACCAATGGAAAGGATTGTATTAGTGAAAATAAAACACTAAAGAGAAAGGGAGACTTATGGGTCTCCTCTTCCTCCAAGGGAGAGCTCTTCTTACAAGTAACAAACTAGAAGGAAATTGTGAAGAAACTCCAAAACACATTCACTCAAGAGGTGATATGAATGGCTAAATGAAATGGTGCTTGTATTCTCTTGGCAAGGAAAGAGGATCCTCCAAGAGAATATAGGTAGCATAACAATATAAATGAATTCCTTAAAAATATAGTGCACCCATGGCCTCTTTTTATAGCATAGCTTTGAGGCATTATGCAACTAGTTCTTAGTGTGAACAAGGGGCTCTTTAGGGAACCTTTAGGTCTTTCTCCAACCCCCCAGTCAGATTCAGCCGATATTTGGGTGTCAAATCAACTTGGAAGCTGAACCAGAAGTGGGTGGAAGGCTGACCAATATCATAAATGTGTTGTTTTGAGGTGTGCGTGGATTGTTTCATCCAGAGTCACACATTAGGTGCATGTCCTCTTTTTCGACATTATCTGATTGTCGCACGTGCACACGCGCCTTGTGTAGTTTTAGCGCATGCTGATTTTGTTACTAGTTGTATAGTTTTGGACCTTTTGGAAATGAATTTTTGGTCCATGAGTGAAATAATGAGTGTTTTGAAGATGTTGGATTCCTATAACCATTTGCAGATGAAATTCTAGTGATAACAGATGCCCCCTGATGTGTGAGGTTAGGAGCATATGTATAGCCAAAATACATCAGTTTTTCTTCTACTGAGAGTATCTGTGCAAGAAAGAGCGATGTGGGGAGTGTCAAGAGTGACCCATTGGAAGAAGAGGGGAACTTGTAGGACCCAAAACTTTCCCAACATGTGAAAAAATAAAACTGTGTACAAACTAGGCAGGCATGCCCCATGCCCGTGTCATGTAACTCAAAAATGTGTAATACAGTAACTGAAGTTGTGTGTTGGTGTAGATGACTATAGCGCCCTCGGGGGTGGTTTGATAATGGAAGAGGAAAATTTTGAGGGTGAGAAAAACTCTGAAAAGAGGCGATGACACCTGTAAGAAGGGTCGATAATTCGTTGGCATTGATGGCCCAACAATTTTTATAGGTCTTCGACAAATATAAAAAAAACTGTAATAGTCGCAAAGTAAGACCCACTGTAACATGAGATGGTGTTGAAGTCAAATGCTATGGGGGTAAATGATAGTAGGGAGAAATGATGGTTCTCCTTGTGCCATCTGAGACTCCAAATTGTAAAGTTAGTGAGACTCAAGATACTGTCGTTCTTCTCAAAACTATGTTGATGTCGACAAAAAGGGAGATGCATCTCCAAGAAGCAAAGGGATTCATGAAATCCACTGGCTGAGATTAGGAACTGATGAGGTACATCGATGAAGTCAATATGTGGTGAGACTTAATACTTCCCTTGGTTGGGGATATATGTGAAGTATGAGTGGAAACAACCGTGAAACTGAATCTAGTGTTAGGGGGACGACTAAACGAGGGTAAGTTGTGCCAGAGGCGTGACAAAAATGGAAAAACATAGAGATCAAAAATGTGTAAGGATGGTGGGATGCTAGGGGTTTATGAATAATGTCAGTGATGGGGGAAAGTGAAAAAAAATGCCCCAACCAAGGGAGACAAGGGTTTCTTTACCAGAAAAGGAAGGTCGTTAAAGCCAACAATAGAAAGCTATGTAAATGCGGGAAAAAGGGGTTTGTACAATTACTGAAAGAATAAAAAATAAATTCAGATAACTGTGCAGATACATAAATGGGTGCCCCATTGGAAGATGTCTTGGCCTAATGATGGAGCAAGTTTCTTGGAGAACAAGTGGAAGTTTAGGTCCCCATAGGCGGGTTTATGTATTAGGGAAATGGATGGAGAACAATCTGTAGATGGGCAAATTGATGGTGGAGGAAATGGATGGTTAATGATACTGCGGGGGTGCTGTCAAAATAGAACCATGATGAAGTAACCTTGGATTCCATTGGGTAGGATAGAAAAATGAGGAGAAGGAGTTATTGGTTGGTTCTCGATGATGCGTAAGACTATCAGGACTCCCATCCCTAAAAGGTGAAAATAGCATGAGTGTCAAAGTTCCAAGTGGGACTATGAATGGGAGAACTCATGTGGGGGAGAGTGTTATCGGGTGCTAGTACCAAAATGTAGTGGAGGTGATAGTACTACAGAGATGAATATAGGGATCTTAGAGGCAAATATCAGAGGGTGTTACTGGGAGATGCAATTTGATATTCAAAGGGAATGACTACATGCTAGTGTCGATGATATACCTGAAGGGGTAATGTTGATGGGTGATGACCAAGTACTTGCACACATGATAATCGAATACCCAACATGAAAAATATCTGAAGAGAAAGATCATATATTAGTTATTCAAGAATGCAAAAATGGAAGCATACGTACCTGAGCTTAATATGGGAAAATTTCCCTCGGGGGTTGAGGATGGATGGTGGCTGGGGGAATGTGACTGTGTAGGTGGCGGGATCCTGGTCCTGTGGCTGAAGACAGATTGAAAAACGGACACCCGGAGCTACCGAAATTGAATCTAGAAGTTGGAAAAAGGGAATATATATAGTTGTAGGGCCCACATTGCTACCTCATTTGTACCTATTTCCAGAGTGATTGGACGAAAGATTTCAGAGGAGATTTAGAGATTTTGGGAGATCAAGCTGGTTGATTCATGATCAATAGGTTAGTGTTCATAACCTCCTACATTGTATATAGGTTTCCCTTTTTGGGCAGGGCCTATACAAAGGGTTGTACAGGGGTTTTTGTGGGTGTAATCCCCCTAGTGTGCGGACGATCGAGAAACTTATGCGCACGGGTGCACACTTGTAAAGAGGAAATATATGCATAGGGGTACCCTAATGGGGAAAGAAAGTGCACATGGTATGTGCACCTATGCAAGGCGCAATAACACATGCATGCACATCTGTATTCCTAACAGTTGTGCATGCTTGCACAGTTGTGTAGTGAACAGGTGCACTATGATACGTGCCTGTATGTGTGACAAGGTCACATGAATGTGCCTTTGTATGGCCAATAGTTGCAAATGAGTGTGAAAATGGGGGATGAACAAGCATGCATGTGTGCATTCTTCTGGGGAAAACAACTGCGCCTTTGAGGCAAAGCTGAAGGGTGTAAAAAATTATCGGTTTTTGGAGATTTTGATGTTTTTATGAGGTGTGATGGCTAATCAAGTGTTGTATGTGTGGATGCAGGTGACCAGTGGGATGATGTTAGTTCACTGGAGAGAGAGAGATTGGGCACGCCTAAGGGAGGTAGTGAGGGATGAGGATTTGGTGGTCCGGGATACTTTGGCAACTTGTGGGTTGTTGAAGTTTTTTGAGTGTTCTCTAGTGTGGGCATAGGAGTACCTCTTGCAGTTCCTAATTGCGATGTGGAGTTTGGATCTGCATTTATTTATGGTGCAAGGTGAGAATCTAGCCTTCACTATGGTGGAGGATGTATATTTTCTCACTGGGCTCCCTTTTCAGGGAACTCCATTACCGGCAGAGCCCGTAGTACCCGGGGATGGGTAGTTGGTTGTCTTAGCCTGGAGATATTATTCATGGGAGAACTTTATGTTGGGCTCCATGGTGAGTATTGGGGCAACGTATGCCCTTGTCCATCATTGTGTGGCAGTGATGATAATGAGAGTCTATGGGTCTCTTGCGACTCAGCGGATTAGTGGAGGTCAGTTGAGGATTCTGGAGAGGGCCCTGGTGTGTGAGCATTTTGCCTGGGGCTTGATTCTACATGCCAAGATGGTAGGGCAGCTTGACAGGTGGCGTGTTTCTGGCTCAGGGGAGTCTTCCTTTTGGTCCATCTTGGTTGCATGTCTTTTAGAGAGGGTGTCGATGTTATTACCTAGAGTGTTTTTGGGTGCATCTGGTGTGCGAGAGTCGCGACTGAGGCAGGGCCATCACATGCTCCTCTGGTGGAGGTCGGGGGAGAGTTTGAGGATATTCCTTGTCACTTGGAGGCAGTACTGCAGGGAGTGTCTGAGTGAATGTGGTCATGGATCCTGGATGAGGGGGTCCTAGAGAAGTCTGTGGGTGTTTTGGTAGTGTGTCAGACCATGGTTCAGAGAGCGGTGTAGCGGGGGCGCCGATGACTGGTCAACTGCCTCTGGGACCTGAGGGACCCCTAGCTAGTGGGGCCCCTACTCCAGAGAGAGGATCGGGTGGTGGAGCTCTAGAGGCACCATGATTGCCTCTGAATTTGTGTATTTTTTGTATCTATATAGGTCAGCGAGCCCATTTTGTGTATGGTGAGGTGGTACCATTTTTGTATCTATAGGGGTGAGGTGGTTTACCTACCTACGGATGACGTACCTGATGTATTTTTTTTTGTAAACACTGATGACACATTGACCGATATATATATATATATATATATATATGTATGTATGGATATACATTTTTTGGATCTTTGTGGTGTTCACTTGTGTTGATGTTTTTTAGTGATTTTTGATGATGTCTAATCTATATGTTGTTGACAGACTATTTGATGATTTATGTATGCATACGAGTATGTTGATGTGATAAATGCCAATCTAACACTAGGTTAGCCATATTATCTGTTATTTGATTAAATTGTCTTGGAATATGTGTAAATGTGATGGAATCAAAATGTCGAGATAAAAGTCTAACTTGCAGGTATTTGCGAAAGAGGCAAGGATCCCAGACACAGTACACATTGTTGAGCTGGAGGAAAACCAGTTGGGAATCTAATAAAATGCTAAGGTAATGAATATGGTGATGAATAGCCTCAGTGAGGAGGCCAATGACGACTATGTACATTGCTTGGTTATTGGTTGCTGAACCCAAACATATGCCACTGGAGTGGAGAATCTCATGTGAGGATGAATAGAGGGCCCAAGCAGTGGAAGCGAGATTTTGTCTCCAATGGCTAGCTCCATTGGCGTAACCAATGTGGTAGGTCAATGGAGGAGGCATCTGTCAATAACACAAATGATAGATTAGATGGAAGGGATGGAAAAATGAAGATGAAAAATGCTAAAACAAACATACAAAAAAGAAAAATCCTAGTGTAGAATGGCTATGCTTAGGCATAAAATTTCTTTAAGTACAACCTGTTGATGGGTTATTTGAGAGCATCGCCTTCAGGAGAGGCCAGAATCTAAGCACCTTTAGTGAGGCAATGTTGGATAATGTAAGGTCCATGCCATAGTGACTCGAATTTTCCATGGCCAAGGGTATCATAAGCGATATCATAAGAAAGAACGAGGTCACCTTGGTTGAATGAGGGAAGGTTGACAAGGCGATCAAAGGTGGCCTTTGACCATTTCTTGGTAGCATCATTGTTCTATAATGAATATCAACGATCTTCATCCAGGGACTCTAAGTTCAGAAAATGCTTCTCTATTTGAGCAGTGTTGGGTAATAGCTCAATAACAATGCGTAAGGTGGGAATCTCGCATTCAATGGGAAGAGTGGCCTCAACCCCATGGACTAGATGAAATGGTGTGAAACCAATGGCAGTTTTAACTGCCGTGCGATAAGCCCATAGTGTAGAAAATAACATATGATGCCAATTAGTCTTATGTTTGTTAATTGTGCACTACAACATGGTTTTGAGGACCTTGTTGACTACTTCTACCTATCCGTTAGACTGAGGATAGTATGGGGAGGCAAACTCGTGGGAGAAGCCTAACCTGGATGAGAGTTCGACGAAAATTTCATTCTTGAAGTGTTTCCCGTGATCATATACTAGTTGGAGTGGTACTCCAAAGCAGGAGATGATGTGGTTAAAGAAAACATGCACTGCAATGTCAGCAGTGTTGTTGAAGGTGGCCATGGCTTTGGCCCACTTGGTGAAGTAATCAAATGAAATGATGATGTATTTGTGTCCATTTCTAGATGGAGGGTTGCAAGTCATGAATTCTATGCCCCATTTTCAAAAGGGGCCGATAGTAATGTTTGGGTGTAGAAGAGCAGGTGGTGCTCGTGCTTTGTTGGCATAAAGTTGACATTTTTCACATCGCTTCACAACATGGATGCAAAAATGAAACAATGTAGGCCAAAAGTAATTGGTGTGAATGATGTTTTTAGCGGTGGACATCCCTGAGAGGTGGCCCCTGCAGGCACCATTGTGGTAGTCATTCAAGACTCGATCAACCTCATCAATAGTCAAACATCGATGGAGTACAATGTCGACCCCTTGCCGATATAAGATATCACCGATAAGGAGGTAGCGGGGCATATGGTGACGAACACATCTATGATCGTCTCGGGAGAGGTGGTTTCCAAATTTCTGTGTTCAGATGTAGAAGAGAACATCACCATACCAAGGGTCATCCGAGGGGATGTAAAAGAGATGTTTGTCGGGGAAGTCGGTAATGATGGGGGTACTGGTAGTATCAGAGGGAAATTTCATGATGAGTCCAACAAGGACGAGTGATTTCTTTCTCTTGGGTGTTGAAAATTTGACGTCATACTCCTGAAGGATGACGATCCATTGAACAAATTTACCATTAATTTTCTGACGACTGAGCAAGTAGTGCATTGGGTTGGAATCTACATTGAATTTGGTAGTTCAAAACAAGATGTAATGGTGCAATTTATGGACTGCGAGGAAAACTATGAGGACAAGTTTCTCTTCATGTTTGTGTTTCAAGGGTGTCCCTAAAATATTCTTACTAACGTAGTAAATTACATGCTCACGATCATCATCCCTGATTTGGATGAGAACTCCTGCTACTAGGACAACTGAGGATGATATGTAGATGATATAGTCATGGTTATAGTCGGGTGGACTAATTAATAGGGAATTTGAGTGCCACCTTAAGATCATCAAAAGCAGTTTGGGCATGTTCACCCCATTGGAATGGGATGTCATGGTGAAGAAAATGAAGGAAGTCATGTGCACGAGTGGCCTAATCTGGGACAAAGCATCGTAAAACGTTAGCTTTGCCTTGTAGGATCTGCAGTTGGTGTAAATTTTGAGGGGGTGGAATTTAGGTGATGGCTTGGACTTTGAGGGTTCCATGGTAATGCCATGTTGTGAAACGATAAACCCAAGGAGGTGGCCAGCAATGAGGCAAAAAAGGAACTTGAGGGGATTCAAGCGGATGTTGTACTAATGACACCATTGGAAGATGATTCGTAAAGCATTGAGATGTTGAGTGCATTTCTTGGATCGAGCTGTGAGGTCATCCAAGTATGCGAGGATGATATGAGCTATATCATGAAAAATGTATGTCATGGCTCTTCGAAAAGTTGCACCGATGTTCTTGAGGCCAAAAGGCATGACACGATATGCAAAAGTTCCCCAGGGGGTAATGAATGTGGTTTTGTACTGATCAGCTGGGTGAATTTGAATTTGGTTGTAGCCATAGAAACCATCCATGAGGGACAGAGCCTCGGGACCGGTGCAATCATCGATAATTTGGTCGATAAAGGGCATTGGAAAGTTGTATTTGGGACAGGCACGATTGAGATCGTGAAAGTTCGTATAGACGCAGATAGTGCCCTGCTTTTTGTTGACAAGGATGGGGTTGGAGACCCATGACGTATAAGCAATGGGGTAGATGAACCCAACAACGCGTAATTTGTCAATTTTGGCCTTGATGGCCGCTTCTTTGGATGGGTGTAATGGATGTTTCTTTTTTCGTATGAGGGTAATATCAGGCCATCTGTCTATGCGATGTTCGACAATAGAGGGATCAAGGTCGGGCATCTTTGTGTACGACTAGGCAAAAATGTCCCAGTATTCCTGGAAGAGGGCTTTGAAAGTGATGAATTCTTCAGGAGAGCATGCAGTGTCGATGGTGATTTCCTCTACAATTCCAGAGTTGATGTAAATATTGATTTTGATGGTGGGGAACATATTGGCCATATTTCCTTCTTCAAAACCGTTGGGGGGCAGGGATATGGTTATTGGCCCAATCTATATGCCTGGATGGGAGAAAATATTTGGTTCCAACTATGTATATGGGGTTTTGGTTAGGAGGCATGAAGGCTTCCTGTGAAGGAAAGAGTGATATGTGATGGAGCGCAGCCCAGGGGCAATCAGGTTTAGTTAACTCCTCAAGGATGTCTTCATCGTAGTGAAATTGTCAAGAATATAGGGGATCAAGAGGAGTGACCCTAGTGACTATCACCGTGTGGTTTTCTTCTGGTGGTAAAGAAGTAGGGGGGGTGATGCAAGGGGATTGCGATGGTTCACTCGACTGAAACCAAATATCAAGATATTGTAGGTATAAAATGGTAGTTGGGCGTAGAATTTCCATGGGGAAATGAACTGGAGAATTGGGGGGATTTGGGGGAAAATCCTCATATAAATCATCCAAGAACCAAGGGGGAATAGGGAGGGCCTCAGGTTCAGGCGAGAAGATATGAACCACATCAAGTCATGGGGTAGGGGTACTGATTGGTTCTGCTAGAGGGGGGGGTGTAGGGTTTTGAATAAGGGCCATTTGGTGATGCATGTATTCAATGATCATAGGACATTGATATGTGAAATGATCAAGTGATTTGCATAGAGAGAAAGGACATCTCATACGTTCATGGACCAAGGTTGTGACATAGTGGATCTTAGTGACGTGAGTGTGAGATGGTGCAGGTAGAGGAGGTTCTTCCTAGAAGCTCTAGCGGATGGTCGTTAGAGTCTGTCAAAATTGAGGTAATGCCAAGCAATGGTGGGTGTAATGGCCATACTCATAATAGATGGCACATTAGAATTTGGTTTGCAACCCTTTGTTGCCTGTGTTAGGGGGTTTAGTAGTAGTACTAGAGGGTGTGACAAGTGGCATCGGTGCCCGAGGGAGTTGAATTAAATTGCGTAGCTCAGGGAGAGATGGGCACTTATTACTGGGGTGTCCATATTTTTCGCATAGTGCACAAGGAGGCTGAACTCATGGTGGAAGCAGAGCAGCAGGCTCTTTCTTCTTCTGTCTGCCCCCAGCTATAGCAGAGGTGCTAGTGAGTGGGGCTGTGGGTGGGATGGTGGGGGTAAGTATTGGAATCTACATCAGGATTCATTCTATTTGGTGAGGGAGGGATGGTTGAGGGACCATCTCAGGTGGATGTAGATACTGGACTAGGATTTCTAGCACCATATTAGGAAGGGTGATCGTTGCGACGACCTACAAGTATTTTACTCCCGGTGGGGGGTAAGCGAAAGGGATTTGGGTAATGTCTTGGGGGACTATTTCCCAAACTGGGATATGGCCCTAGGGGAGGGGAATATCAGGAATGGTTAGAGATGAACAAGTTCCAGGGGATTCCTAAGGGAGAAGTTTTGGGACTAGTGGGACATCAGGGATGAAAGAGGCCTCAGTGGGAGGGAGAGTATCTTTAGTTGTCATTCCGTTGGTGGAGACGACACATACTTGTGTTGAGGTATGGATGAGAAGTGGTGATATATGGTATATCCCTAGCAAGGATGGGTCCTTAAAAATTTTGGGGCCCATATCGATTAGTGGATAGGCATTCAAATTAGTGTGGACAAAAGGGAGGATTTTGTCGATGTTGGATGAAGGGTTAGGCTCATAATGTGATACTTGATCGATGGTAATGATCTTTCCGTGATGGCGAAACATCATGGTTTAGAAAACAGAAGAGATGATTTCCTTCATAGCATACATGTAGCTATGACCAAACAAAATATTGTAATCGAGCGGGGCATCGATAACCTCATTGTCAATAAGAATGGTTTTCCCCCCGAGTTCGATGGGGACATTTTGGAAGAGCCCCTTGGGAGAAGAAGGTCATCCATCGTAATCCCTCTGAGTAATGGCAGATGGTATGAGATCTAGAGATCCAAGTTTCTGCCAGACGATTTTGGATATGATGCATGTGGATGCACCTTCATCAATAATGCAGCGGTGGATTGTGATGTTCCGTATTTTAACCGATATTTGGAAAGTGACCAAAGAGAGGAGATTAGGTTCCCCACTATCAATATCGAAGGTGATGAGTCGAGTATCAGCAGGTTCGAATGCCCCTAGAGTAGAAGGTAATGAATTTCATTGAATAGGATAGGTTTGAATAACTTCTAAGACTGACATGGCAACGGGGGATTGTGCCAAGTCATCGACCAGACTATATTTGTGGGTCGCCATAGCTTGAGGGTTGTTGACATTCCTTCGTAATGGGATGTGAGGGATGCAAAGAGGTGTTTTAGTATTAGGGTGAAAAATCATCAAAGTTGGGCCAATTGTGACTGGGGTGGCCTCCGAGGTAATGGGATTAGGGTCATAGGTTGCGTTGTATTAACGACTACATGTTTGTAGAAGGACTTCTTCCTCACTAGTGAGGAGGATAGTGTGATCTGTAGGAGGGCATGGGTTGGCATATTGTCCTATCTATGGTGGGGATAGATGCATCTCATGTTGGGTGTTCATCACCCCTTAGTGTGGTATGGGATTTTGTAACACGGCTGGGGGGGGTTGTTGGACATATTGTTGTGGGGTCTACTAGGGAGCAGGTAGTACTAGGGGACGCAGTCCATTTCCAGATTCTTTCATCCATTTGAAGTCCACAATTTGGGGGAAATGGTGAGTATAGTGGCCATACTCACCACAAAGGGCACAAGGGAAGTTTGTCTGAATATTCTTTTTGTTCTTCCCTTGGTGTTCATTGTTCTTTCCCCCTTGGGGGTTCTAGTTTCCCCCGATAGGTTGGTTCTGGTTTCCTCTTGGTCCGGGATTATTATTTTTTCGGTTTTTTCCTTTCTTTTTGGCATTGTTTGACTAATGGGCTAGATTAGTCATATTCATTTGTTAAAAATTTTGATACTCTTGAATGGGAGAGGGTTGAACAAAATTAACCCAGCATGTGGTTGCCCTTGTGGAGAAATAATGGGTTGGGAAGGACCTGGAAATGGAAAGTACAAATTACTCTGTGGTAATGATCCATAGGGTGTATAAGAAGGCTTGGTTCTTTCATTGGTTCTTAGGGTGTAAGCAGAGGTAGAGGGGGTACCAAAACTAGGTTGGGCCCTGGGGCGTATTGTGGGTGTTGGAGGCGACTCACTGATGGGTGGAGGAAAGGTCATGGGGTATCATTGTTGATAAGGGTGGGGAGTATAATAAGGGGGTCCGCCATATGTTGGTTGATATTGAGGTGTTCCATACATAGGTATTTTTTGGGGGTGTGAATTGTGGTGTGTAGTGGTACCAATCAAGCCATTCGTTGACTGAGACGTCCCAGGTTTGTCTTTTCCAAATGGCATGGGTTTCGAGGCATCGGGTAGTATTGTATATAAATACCCTGACTGTGAATAAATGAGTTCAAACTATTGGGCCTTGTTGATGGCTTCTTCTTCCGATTGGGGGAAGGTGGCAGCCACATCTTTGGCAAGGAGGGAAACAAGTGATTTGAGAAACTAGTTAATGCATTGTTGTGGGGTGGCTTCAGCTTTGCAGAGACTATGTCGCTGACACCATTCGTGAATGTGGTCAGTGATGTGCATGGTAGAAGTTTTCTTAAACTCTGAGAGTAATTCGAGACCGTTGTCATGACGAATTGGTAGTTTAAAGAAGGTCAGAAATGATTTGGCCAATGATTCGAAGGTCACATGGGATCTAGGTTTTTCTTCTACATACCACTTGGTCGATGGGCCAATGAGTGTGCGTTGAAATAGTCTCAATTGGATAGAGTCGTCCATAATGTTATTAGAGGAGCACCATAAATGGAAGGACATGATATGATTGGCTGGGTCATCTCCCACTTTTCCTTCAAAGTTGGGGATGTCTAAAGGTATTTTGGTAGGAATTGTAGGCCATGTGGGGTCATGTGATATAGGATCATTAGTGAGTTTAGTGAGATCCAATATTTTGAGAGAAGCCAAGTATGGTATCTGGGGTTGGGGTGGAAGATTAGTGCCAACCATGGTGGGAATGTTTTGTTTTCCTGACCCCGAAAGAGGGTTTGTTCTATCCATAGTGTGAATGTGGGGTGTACCTTACCTATAAAGGGGGCTATATGGAGTTGCACTTCCTCCTTGAGAAGAAGTGTGCCCCCCTCTTCCATGTAAAGGAGAATGTGGGGATGGTTGACCTTGGGAAGTGGACCTAAGCAATGTGGAACCAAGCAAATTTGATCCTAAGACAGTAACACTCATAGGGGTGTGAGAAAGTATGGTCGATGAGTTGGAAAGACTAGGAACGACGGGGATTCTGTGGGTCCCCTATGATTTCCAACTAGAAAAGTGGATGTGTGCGGGTAGGGATGAAAGAAAATAAACGAACATAAGTCTTTATAATTTTTGAACCTTCACAATATACTTCACAATCGTATCAAATTACAAGAGCATCATACATAAATCAATTTGATACAGAAGCATACATGTGGGTAGGTGGATTTTGTCTGCGTGGAAGAACAAAGAAAACAAATTCTCATGTCCTAAAAGACATAACTTCCTTCCTCTCAAATAGCACTGGACCTTCCAATAGCACTCGACAGTGGGGTATGAAGACACTGGAAGAGGAACTAGTGAAGGATGAAGTAATCAATTATAATGAGGGGTAGATGGTGCATATCTCGAAAGAGCTGGCAATATTTTCCAATAGCCACACAAAATCTGATTAAGGTGCAATTGCAACCCACAATTTCCACCTGGGTAGATGTCCTAGAATTTGGTCACTAGGTACCTTGGTCAAAGTGCAACATTTAGAATTTTGGCCTAATAAATGGGTCATGGGCTGGATCCCATCCAAGAGGTGGGTGCCTCAATGGGGGACACACAGAACAATCGGACCTTGGCCTTCGACCCTTCACATGTATCTCCATGCCTTATGGTGTAGGAACACTTGACTTGGAGGATTTTAAAGTTACATATTTGACAACTTCTACTATTTTGAAGAAGTGAGAACCAGATTACGGGGAGTTATTTGGATGCCTACCCCCGAGATCCTACCTATACTAAAAAAATTATTTTGGCACCTCCTGTGGAGGAAACTTAGTGAGTTCTAGAAAACTTTTAGATGTGGTTGTTTGAGAGATTGGGGGTGTGATCCAATCTCATTGAAATTAAGTGGGAGTGGATAGTTTCGTCAAGAAAAGGGTGGGGTGTTTCGGAATCCCTTTGGAGGAAACCTACTTAAACCTCCACGTTTGGAGATGGAAATTATGTGAGCGAGTGACTTTCTGTGTGAACAAGTGAAAGTGTGCCAAAACATTTAATAAATTAGATGTCACCTTGCTGCATGTGGACTTCATGTGTTCCTTACAAGTATTGATTACCTAATTAACTAAATGCCATTGGTACAACCTTGTAGATGTAACACCCTGTTTCCCCTAGCTTGTAAATATAACTGGACTGGCCAAGGACTATGGCAAACTCATAAATGTGAATATGTGATGTAAATGTACCTTGAGGAAGAGGTCAATGAATGTGAGTAACATTCTGAATTTATTGCAGGACTGCTGATGAGGGGATGTCAAGAAAAGAGACCACAATGGCGGTGGAAGGCACCTGAAAAGGTGGCGTTAACCTCCACTGAAAATTAAATACCATATTTGGATTCCACTGGCCCGGAGAACCAAAAGCGGCTCACTGGCCCTGAAATTCAATGCCTTACAGGCTGGTAGGCAGATGGCTTAATGAGGGATGGGAGGATGAACCGCGCATCCGTAGAGCCGTCAGGCCTGATCGGCATGAGGGTAATCATGCCACATGTAACCTCGCGAGAGGATAAGGCGTATGGTAGAGACGATTAAAAGGGTAGACGTGAGGGGAACTCTGGCATTTTTTTCTTTTACACAGAGTGAGTGATAGCAGAGAGGAAGGATTGCAACCTTCACTCCTGGATACTGGAAAACAGAGAGATGCAATCTTGACAGCATCGTGGTCTCAGCTCGGGGTTGGCTAGTGGTAAATTCGCTGGTATTTGCTACGCCTACAGTTGGGTGGAAACGAGCACCCCTCCCAGTAGTTGCACACATTTCTGAAGTCACTTATGATAAGTGTTTTTGTTTACATATTGCCTCTTGTAATTCATAGAATGGTACATATATGTATATGCTCATAGGCCTGTGAAATTATGAACGATTTCAGTGTAGGAATGTCTGTGCAGTGTTTTGATAAGAAGTATAGACATATGCTTATAACAAGGGAAGCCATGCATGATTTAAATTGATAAATGAATCTAATTATAGGTTGAATTAAGTTAGGCTTCCAGCCCATTCTCGGGAAGTTGTTTCCCTTCACCCATCTCCCGGAAGGCCCCGGAATAGATCTCTTGTAGATATTTCCTCCTTGGAAAGGTTTACCTAGAACCTGGAATAGGAACTTGAAGGTGCAAGTCTTAATAACCTTGTACGAAGAGGAACGATCCTCTTCAAAACCTGAGATGGCAGCTTAAGCGAGGAAATCTGAATCGTAGACCCCCAGGCTCCATGAGAACATCTGGACCATTGGTTTTTCCACGTCCAAAGAGCAATAGGAAAGGGCATGGCATCGAGACCGATCTGAACCGTCAGATCTTAGCTAGGAAACTGGATAGTTGTTAGATCCATAGGGAGATAGATGAGGGTTAAGCCTTGTGAATAGGGGCAAAAGGATCCAAGCCATCCATCCAAGGAGGACAGGTGGCAAAGATCTAGGGAACTCGTGAACTCGAAGGTTCGCGAGGTAGGAGTCCAAAAGTTGGATGCTCCAAGTCACGAATGGTGAAGCAACGAGAGGATCAGAGCCGTCCATCCGAGGAGGACAGGTGGTAGAGATCCAGGGAACTCGTGAACTCGGAGGTTCATGAGGTAGGAGTCCAAAAGTTGGATGCTCCAAGTCATGAATGGCGAAGCCACGAGAGGATCAAAGCCATCCATCCGAGGAGGACAGGTGGCAGAGATCCAGGGAACTCGTGAACTCGGAGGTTCGTGAGGTAGGAGTCCAAAAGATGGATGCCCCAAGTCACGAATGGCGAAGCCACGAGAGGATCAGAGCCTTCCATCTGAGGAGGACAGGTGGCAGAGATCCAGGGATCTTGTGAACTCAGAGGTTCGCAGGGTAAGGGTCCAAGCATTTGGTATTCCAAGTCACGAGACGCGAGGAGTGAGGAAGAAGGTAGCCGTTGGATCTGGGTCACAGGAGAACCATCGGATCTACACGTAGGATCGTGTGTTGGGGTTTTGTAGGTTGAAGCCCATGATCTTGGCAGCAGAAGCTGCAAAGTCACGAAGCACGATATTCTAACGAGATCAGAACCACCCATTATTTGGGACACGTGTCAGGAGATCCC
The DNA here is from genome assembly GCA_009831015.1 of Picea engelmannii. NCBI lineage: Eukaryota > Viridiplantae > Streptophyta > Pinopsida > Pinales > Pinaceae > Picea > Picea engelmannii. The sequence goes on from ML781982.1 coordinate 857,147, forward strand.
GAGGAGTCGGGAATCGGAGAATCGGAGTTTTTGAAGGGGTGAAACTCTTACTTGTTGGAATCATGAAACGTGATACTCCGACAGGAAGGAATATAGCGTGGGCCATAGTGGGAGATAGTGGAGGACAGGTGTTACCATATCGGGGTTCGAGACTTGGAGATTTTTGTGAACTAGTGCAACGGGAATCGCAATATCCCGATACGCGATTTCCCGATTTGTCATAGGAGTGTGGGTCACAGTGGAGGACAAGTGTCGTGTACATTTCTGTATCGACATATCAGGAGCCGAGGATCCATGAGGTAAGTTGGATTCGACAGTGAAAACCCTGAAATCCTGATGGGAAGTTATAGGGCTGCAGTCATATGGTAAGTGGTCACATGGACCATAGTATAGCCAAGAGGGCTAATGCGTAAGGAGTGAGTCGGGATGGTTGAAAACAGAAACCCCCAAAGGAAAGGGACATAAGACCACGGTTATGTACAGAGAGCCGGGTAGGTAAATAGAAGACCTGTGAATCGGGGATTGGCATTTTGCTGCTACCAGCTCCAGAGATTCTCATTGTTGAGAAAACAATGAAAAACTTTGATTTTTGGTAGTGGGTATGTGACAAAGTGGTATCAGAGCATGGTTACAATAGTCGGCCTCACTGGGCTCATGCAGGATTCACGCATAAACCTCATTCGAAACAGTCTTATGAGGAGTAATCCCCTAACTTAACTCTCTTGTCCAGGATTAAAAACTTGGAATATAAGAACCCGACTGTGTATGTAAGTAGAAGAAGTTATGAATTTATGCGCAAATTATAAAAATGAATTTAACTCTTGACTAATAACCAGCATTTGTCTTTTCACTCAAGCGGACGATCAACCGTGGGAATCTACAAACGTAGTGTATGGTGACTCACCAAGAGGTGGGAGAAGGCTCCCACAAAAGAGATGAAGAGTCTGATGAAAGAAGAGCAATAGGAACCCCTCCAGGCCTAGCTGAGACTGTGAGGATTCTCATGGTCGAATTGCAAAGCTGCAAGGCCGATAATGAAAGGATGACGAAAGAACAAGAAAAGCAAATTGAAATTAATGTAGTTCTACTACAGAGCTTATCCGACCTACAGCGACAAATGCAGCATGAAGCTGAGATGTAGAATCGTGGTCATGTCAGTGGCCACACTGAGAGAAGCACGTCCAGAAAGGTCCACCCCAGAGGTAAAGGACCAGTGCCATAGGATTCCACTGAGAAGCAAGCTGGTGATTCAGAAGGCTCTTCCAGTAGCAGGACCAGTCCCTGCTGTCAAAAGAAACAAAAGAAGCAAAGGACTTCCAAGAGTCATAAATTTGAGGAATTCAAGAAGGCCAAACCTCCCTCCTTCGACGGCGAGATAAAGAAGGGAGAGGAAGCTGAGGCTTGGCTACTCGGACTGAAGAAATATTTCAGAGTCCATGACTTTTCAGAGAATTTGAAGGCCCGAGTGGCCACTTTCAATCTGAATGGAAAGGCTTCCATCTGGTGGGAAGACCTTAAGAACATGAAAGGGGCCCACGAGGAGGACCTGTCTTGGAAACAGTTTTAGAAGTACTTCTAGAAGAAGTATTTGTCGGAAAGGTATTTCGACGAGAAGGCTAAAGAGTTCTATGAACTCAAACTGGGACAACTTACTATGGAGGAGTATGTCAAAAAATTCCTCGACTTATTGAGATATGTACCCTACATCAAAGCAGAGAAGGAGAAGTCACAATGCTTCATCAGTGGGCTACCCAAGGAATACCGAAACCAAATTGAATTTGATGAACCAAAGACCTTAGAAGACACTATACAAAAGGCAACATATTGTCATGAACAATATGGACATCGGGAAGAGTCTCGTGGAGACTGGAAACAAAAGAATGGTTCAAAATTTCAGAAGAAAGGGAGAAAATCCTGGGGATTGAAAAACTACAAGAAGAACCATAGAATGAACTTTCCAACCTGGAGTGTACTCCAGCAGAACTTTCCCTCGGTGGATGGAAATAAAACTTCTGGACCTATACCAGTAAAGACTGATAACCCAAAGAGAAAACCTTTGGAATGTTGGGATTGCGGAGGAGAGCATCTTTGGAGAGACTGTCCACACTGACAATAGAACAGTTGAAAGGTTTATAACATATAGGAAGATACCACAGTCAATGATGTGGCAAGGAGTGTGCCGCAGATTTATGTAGCCTTCGATAATAACCAAGCTGACCACCAAGCTTCAGTGGTGGAAATAGAAGGTATGATTTTCAACCATCTGGTGTCTGTTTTGATTGACCCTGGTTCAAATTTGAGTTATATATCCCCTAGAGCTGTTGATAAGTGTAAGCTACAGCCACAGAAGAAAACTAAACCATGGTTGGTACAGTTAGCCACTGGCACCAAAAGAAGGGTGGTAGAGGTCGTACCAGCCTGCCAATTAATGTTGGGTGAATCCCCCACCCAAGCAACCCTTAATGTATTACCCATGGGATCATATGATCTGTTGATTGGTATGGACTGGCTGGCCACCCATAAAGCCAAACTGGACTGTTACTATAAAACCTTAGAATGTGTGAGCAAAGAAGGAAAAAGGATAACCCTTCAAGGGATCCGAAAACTGGTCTCGGTGAGACAAATATCAGCATTGCAAATGAGGAAGTATTGCCGAAAGGCATGTCCCCTATATGCAGTACAGGTGTTGAAAACAACCGAAGGTGCAGATCCAATCCCTGATGATCATCCTGAGAGAATACCGAGATGTGTTTCCAGAGGAGATACCGGATTTACCTCAGAGAAGAGACATTGACTTCTCGATAGAACTCACACCAGGAACGGTGCCGGTGTCTAGGACACCTTACTGAATGAGCACTCCTGAGTTAGTGGAACTCAAATTACAATTGAAATAAATGATGGATAAGGGTTACATTCGACCCAGCGTGTCCCCATGGGGAGCACTAGTCCTATTTGTGAAAATGAAGGATGGCACCCTTATACTGTGTATAGATTACAGACAACTTAATAAAGTAACCATAAGGAACAAATACCCCTTGCCCAGGATCGATGATCTATTCGATCAGTTGGGAGGTGCGTCTATTTTCTCAAAGATTGAATTGAGGTCGGGATACCATCAAGTCCGAATTAAGGGTGAAGACATCCATAAAAGCGATTTTCGGACACAGTATGGTCACTATGAGTTTGTGGTAGTTCCATTTGGGTTAACCAATGCCCCTGCCACTTTCATGTGCTTAATGAAAAATGTACTCAGTAAATTTTTAGATAAATTTGTTCTAGTATTCATTGATGATATATTAATCTACTCTAAGAATAGAGAAGAACATGAAGAGCATCTTAGACTTGTGCTGCAAGTGCTAAGAGAGCATCAACTCTATGCTAAATTCAGCAAGTGTGACTTCTTTCAGAAGCAAATACACTACTTGGGACATGTTCTGTCCAAGGAAGGGGTAGCAGTAGATCCTGACAAGATCAGGTCTATCATGGAATGGCCTACCCCAAAGGATGTCTCAGACATTAGATCCTTTATCGGATTGGCGGGATACTATAGAAGATTTATAAAATATTTCTCCAGGATTGGTTGTCCAATCACTACCCTCCAGAAGAAGGGAACAAAATTTCTGTGGACACAGCAATGCGAAGAAAGATTTCAAACCTTGAAACATCTACTAACCCATGCACCTATGTTGAAAATGGTTGACCTAGAAGATGACTTCCTTGTGTGTAGAGATGCCTGTAAAGAAGGGCTTGGAGAAGTCCTTATGCAGGAAGGAAAGGTGATCTGCTATGAATCCCAAAAATTGAATGAACACGAGGTCAACTATGTGACTCATGATATAGAATTGGCTGCCATAGTGCATGCCTTAAAAATGTGGAGGCATTACCTCCTGGGAAGGAAATTTGTGCTTATGACAGATCACTGTGGATTACGATATTTGTTTGATCAACCCAAGCTCAATGCTAGAAAAGCTAGATGGATGGCCCTCCTTAGAGAATTTGACTTTGAAATCAAACACATTAAAGGGAAGGAGAATAGGGTGGTTGATGCCCTTAGCAGAAGCATGAGAACAATTCATGTGGCAGCAGTGAGTACCTGTGAGACAGATGTTAAGAAGAAAGTCAAAGAGGCCCAAGAAATAGATCCCTTCACCCGAAATGTGACCCTGTACCTACAACAAGAACCCATTGGGGAAAAATATGAAGGCTATTAGATGACCGATGGAGGTCTGCTCACCTATAGAGAGAGACTGTACATTCCCAATTGTGATGACTTGACGAGGTTCATCATGAATGAACTACATAAAAGACCCTACACTGGTCACCCAGGATACCAGAAAATGATTACTACCACTCGAAAATGATTTTACTGGCCGGGATTGAAGAAGGACATAGCCAAATATTTGGCTCAATGCATAGAATGCCAACAGGTTAAAGTAGAACATCGACACCCAGCAGGACTATTACACCCTTTACCCATCCCAGAATGGAAATGGGAAACCATCTCCATGGATTTTATCACTGGATTACCAACTTCAACCAAACAGAATGATGCCATTATGGTAGTGGTGGATAAAATGAGAAAGTCTTCTCATTTCAACCCCATCAAATCGAATTGCAAGGCGATAGATATCGTACATGTATTCATGAAAGAGGTGTTCCAACTGCACGGCATGTCGAGAGAGATAATATCTGACAGAGACACAAAATTCACTTCCAAATTCTGGAAATCACTGATGGCGGGTTTAGAGACCAAATTGTTGTTTAGTACCACCTATCACCCTCAAACCGATGGACAGACATAAAGAGTAAATCAGATATTATAAGATATGTTAAGGATGCATGTGATGCATCAACCTAGGAAATGGGAAGACTAGCTACCATTGGTAGAATTTGCCTACAACAACGGCTACCAAGCATCCTTAAAGATGAGTCCCTTCGAGGTCCTCTATGGTAGACAATGTAATACTCCAGTCAGCTGGAGTAATCCTATAAATAGGATTTCTATTGGACCCGATATATTGAAAGAAATGGAACAACAAGTGACTCAGATAAAACAAAACCTGAAGGCCGCTCAGAGCCCACAGAAAAGCTATGTTGATCAAAAGAGAATTCCAAGAGAGTTCAAAATGGGAAACCATGTATATCTCATAACTAAGCCCAGAAGGAGCTCCCTGAAAATGGGAGCTTGTGCCAAATTGGCACCCCGGTATTGTGGACCCTTTGAGGTTTTAGACAGAGTGGGACCTGTAGCCTATCGGCTAGCACTTCCTCCCACAGTAAAAGCACATAATGTTTTCCATGTTTCATTATTGAAGAAATATGTACATGATGTTAATCATATAATTGACTGGTCTATGATCCAGGTGGAACCAGAGGGAGAATTTCTACCAGAACCCCAATGCATATTGGACAGAAAGGAAACCCAACTCTGGAACAGAACCATTGCACAGGTCAAGGTGCAGTGGAAACATTTTGGCCCAGATGAGGCTACATGGGAGATGGAAGATTCCATGTAGCTGGCATATCCGATTTTGTTTACTTCTGTACATACAATTCATGTTAGTAGCTAAGAACATCAAGGACGATGTTCCTTTTAAGGGGGAGGTAATTGTAACACCCTGTTTCTCCCAGCTTGTAAATATAACTGGACTGGCCAAGGACTATGGAAAACTCATAAATGTGAATATGTGATATAAATGGACCTTGAGGAAGAGTTCAATGAATGTGAGTAACATTCTGAATTTATTGCAGGACTGCTGATGAGGGGATGTGCAGAAAAGAGACCACGATGGTGGTGGAAGGCACCTGAAAAGGTGGCGTTAACCTCCACCGAGAATTAAATACCGTATTTGGACTCCACTAGCCCGGAGAACCAAAAGCGGCTCGCTGGCCCTAAAATTCAATGCCTCGCAAGCTGGTAGGCGGATGGCTTAATGAGGGATGGGAGGATGAACTACCCATCCATAGAGCCATCGGGCCTGATCGGCGCAAGGGTAATCGTGCCACACGCAACCTCGCGAGAGGATAAGGTGTATGGCAGAGACGATTGAAAGGGTAGACGCGAGGGGAACACTGGCATTTTTTTTTTTTACGCAGAGTGAGTGATAGCATAGAGGAAGGATTGCAACCTTCGCTCCTGGTCACTGGCAGACAGAGAGACGCAGTCTCGATAGCATCGTGGTCTCAGCTCGGAGGTGGCTAGTGGTAAATCCACTGGGAGTTGCTACGCCTACGGTTGGGTGGAAATGAGCACCCCTCCCAGCAGTTGCACCCATTTCTGAAGTCACTTCTGATAAGTGTTTTTGTTTACATATTGCCTCTTGTAATTCATAGAATGGTACATATATGTATATTCTCATAGACCTGTGAAATTATGAATGATTTTAGTGTAGGAATGTCTGTGCAGTGTTTTGATAAGAATTATAGACATATGATTATAACAGGGGAAGCCATGCATGATTTAAATTGATAAATAAATCTAATTGTAGGTTAAATTAAGTTAGGCTTCCAGCCCATTCTCGGGAAGTTGTTTCCCTTCACCCATCTCCTGGAAGGCCCCGTAATAGATCTCTTGTAGAGATTTCCTCCTTGGAAAGGTTTACCCAGAACCTGGAATAGGAACTTGAAGGTGCAAGTCTTAATAACCTTGTACAAAGAGGAACGATCCTCTTCAAAACCTGAGATGGTAGCTTAAGCGAGGAAATCTGAATCGTAGACCCCCAGGCTCCATGAGAACATCTTGACCATTGGTTTTTCCACGTCCAAAGAGTAGTACGAAAGGGCGTGGCATCGGGACCGATCTGAACCATCAGATCTTAGCTAGGAAACCTGACAATTGTTAGATCTATAGGGAGATAGAAGAGGGTTAAGCCTCATGAATAGGGGAAAAAGGATCTGAGCTGTCCATCTGAGGAGGACAGGTGGCAGAGATCCAGGGAACTCGTCAACTCGGAGGTTCATGAGGTAGGAGTCCAAAAGTTGGATTCTCCAAGTCGCAAATGGTGAAGCCACGAGAGGATCAAATTCGTCCATCCGAGGAAGACAGGTGGCAGAGATCCAGGGAACTCGTGAAATTGAAGGTTCGCGAGGTAGGAGTCCAAAATTTGGATGCTCCTAGTCGGAAATGGCGAAGCCACAAGAGGATCCAAGCCGTCCATCCGAGGAGGATAGGTGGTAGAGATCCAGGGAACTTGTGAACTTGGAGGTTCGCGAGGTAGGAGTCCAAAAGTTGGATGCCCCAAGTTGTGAATGGCGAAGCCACGAGAGGATCAGAGCCGTCCATCCAAGGAGTACAGGTGGCAGAGATCCAGGGATCTCGTGAACTCAGAGGTTTGCAGGGTAAGGGTCCAAGCATTTGGTATTCCAAGTCGCGAGACGCGAGGAGTGAGGAAGAAGGTAGCCGTTGGATCTGGGTCGCAGGAGAACCGTCGGATCTACACGTAGGATTGTGTGTCAGGGTTTCATGGGTTGAAGCCTGTGATGTTGGCAAGAGAAGCTGTGAAGTTGCGAAGCGCGATATTTTGACGAGAACAAAACCGCCCATTATTTGGGACGCGTGTCAGGAGATCTCGAGGAGTCGGGAATCGGAGAATCGGAGTTTTCGAAGGGGTGAAACTCTTACTTGTTGGAATCGTGAAACGCGATACTCTGAAAGGCAGGAATATAGCATGGGCCACAACGAGAGATAGTGGAGCACAGGTGTTACCATATCGGGGTTCGAGACTTGGAGAGTTTCGTGAACTAGTGCAACAGGAATCGCGATTTTCCGATTTGTCACAGGAGTGTGGGTCACAGTGGAGGACAGGTTTCGTGCGCATTTATGTATCGACATATCGGGAGCCGGGGATCCACAAGGTAAGTTGCATTCGACAGTGAAAACCCCAAAATCCCGATGGGAAGTTATATGCTTGCAGTCATATGGTAAGTGGTCACATGGACCATAGTATAGCCAAAAGGGCTAATGCGTAAGGAGCGAGTCGGGATGGTTGAAAACAAAAACCCCGAAGGAAAGGGACATGTTACAGGTATGAAATAACTGAGAGGGGGGGGGTGAATCAGTTATTGTAAATTATTAACAATCTCTCTCCTTTTTAACTTCGAATCATTAATCTTAGTGGCAGTAAGTCTTTACTGTGAAAACCAGTGTTATAAACATAAA
>ML781982.1:865404-889223 GCA_009831015.1 Picea engelmannii
ACTGTGTTTCAGCGTCTGTGTTTGCATTTGTGTTGCAGCAGTTCACATTTGTGTTGCCGTATCTGTTCTTCTTAAACAATCGATTGCCATCAATGACAACCTTGATCATCTGCGTCATCTTTGTTGTAGCCATATTTCCAACATGACATAAGACCACGATTATGTACAGAGAGCCAGGTAGGTAAATAGAAGACATGTGAATTGGGGATTGGCATTTTGCTACTACCAGCTCCGGGGATTCTCATTGTTGAGAAAACAATGAAAAACTTTGATTTTTGGTAGTGGGTATGTGACAATGGAATTTTAAAGTCCCTAGGAAACTAGCATGTGGACATGTGGGTCCTTACTATTCCTTTAACTCCCTAGTGTGATTTAATCTAAGAAAGCTTTGAAACTATCCTAGATTGTGCATGTGTGGGCATGTATAAGCCCGTTACAAAACCTTTAAACTTCACAAGTGATTTAATCTAAGAAAGTAAACTTCAATCACTATCCTATCTTTGTAGCATGTGGGCATGTATGGGCCCTTACAATTTTAAGATGTGTTTGAAAAATGAACTAAGAGGAGTCCCAAGGGGGCTGTTGTCCTCTCCTAAAGATTTCGTCTCTTTTAAGGGAGATGAAATTTTCCCTGAATCTCTTTTTGATTCTCAAGGGCACTTTGGGGCGTGAGAGAAGAGCATACTCAAAGATTGATATCCAATTTCTGGTCCCAATGCAAGTTTTGTATGTGATATAGAATGATTCCAACTTAGACTTTAATCAAAGAAAACCATCCATGTGGAAAAAATGAAAGAAAAAGAGGAAATATTGATTATAACCCCTTAAGTGCCTATGTTTTGACTAATCCCTTCATATGGAGAGGGTATACAAGTGTGGTTCATGTTACAATCTGCATGAAATCAATTTTGAGAAGGCTATGGGCCTTCAACATATCACAAAAACCCTTACAATATTTGATTTTTTGGGTATATGCGCGAGTCTCAAAGTAGATAGAGGCGCATTGGGTGTCAATGCGCAAATTAAAAATGACCTTTGGGTGCAATGTGAAAAGGGCACTGAGAAACACAGGGGGTTTCATGCACCTGCTCAGAAGATGTGTCTATGGGTTATAAAACCCACACACTTGTTGTTACATGGCTGTGAAAGAAATTCCGAATGAAATTATCTCAACTCAGCTTTGAATTTGGTTTTTTGTAGGTCATCTTGGGCCAGTTATGGTTCCTGCAAGTTAAAGAAACAAAAGGAAGAGCTAAAATAACCCAAATGGGGGAGGAAATTGATACCTTTCCCCAGTGGAGTTCCCAATCTATTACATCTCTTTGTCACCTAAATGAGCAAAATAGAGATTCTTACAAGCCTAGTTGGGTTAGCTAGGAAAGAGAGCAGTGAATGCAAGAGTTAGAAAACATCAAGCATATAATATAAACAAAATACTAAATTAAGAACAATAAGAAAAACTAAACTAGAGTGCATAAGTACATTAGAATAATAAAAAAACAACATTCATGCCACCAATGGAAAGGATTGTATTAGTGGAAAGAAAACACCAAAGAGAAAGGGAGACTTATGGGCCTCCTCTTCCTCCAAGGGAGGGTTCTTGAATCCCCAAAGATTTATCTCTTATTACAAGTAACAAACTAGAAGGAAATGGTGAAGAAACTCCAAAGCACATTCACTCAAGAGGTGATATGAATGGCTAAATGAAATGGTGCTTGTATGCTCTTGACAAGGAAAGAGGATCCTCTAAGAGAATATAGGCAGCATAACAATACAATTGAATTCCTTGAAAATATAGTGCACCCATGGCCTCTTTCTATGGCATAGATTTGAAGCATTATGCAACCAGTTCTTAGTGTGAACAAGGGTCCCTTTAGGGCACCTTTAGGTCTTTGACCAGCACCCCAGTCGGATTCATCCAATATTTGGGTGTCAAATTGACTTGGAAGTTGAAACATAAGTGGGTGGAAGGCCGAACAATATCATAAATGCATTTTTTTGAGGTGTGCATGGATTTTTTCCTCCACAGTTGTGCATCGAGTGCATGTGTTCTTTTTCGACGTTATCTGACTATCACGCGTACCCTCACGCCTTGTGTAGTTTTAGCGCATGCTGATTTTATTGTTGGTTGTATAGTTTTGGACCTTTTCGAAATGCATTTTTGGTCCATGAGTGAACTAATGACTGTTTTGAAGATGATGGATTGATGTAACCATTTGCATATGAAATTCTGGTGATAACACCGAGCTATGACCAGATGCCAAGACAACAAGCGCCTATTTCGATGCTTCGAAGCTTCGGGATCCGAACATTTTAACCTTATGACACCACAGATCTCTTAACCTACCAAATCGATGAATTTTGGATATGCCACAGGGATCAGTGGTCCTCTTTCTTTGTCAATATCAAATAACCATGATTACTTTGGCCTTTGAGCTTCGATGAATTCCAAAACACCTCTCCCAAGCTCCTCTAGAGAACCAAGTTTCTGGACTCCGTGATCTTATTCCATGCATCTGCAGAACATCAATGGTTCTAATTTACTTTGTGACTTCATGCTTCGACGAATTCCAAAGTACTCACAAATGAAAACCTCCAAAGTACAATCCTTTTGGAGTGTTAGATCTTCTAACACGTGCCCTCCTCTATTCAACAGTCATGATGGACTCTGGTGCTTCTCCCTTCGAGAGTTATCCATCCACGCGACCCCACTTTCTCTAAAGTGGTTATCCTCTAAAATGAAGGATCTACTGACACCTGTCCTCTACTCACAGATGACTCCAATGAACTCCAGTGCTTCAGCATTCAGGATTTCTTTCTCTAACCATCTCCAATTTTCTCGTGGGGTGACTTTCTATGAATTGGGAGATATTTCACCATGTGTCCTTTTCCAACGAACGACTGGGATGACTTCGGGACTCTGGCCTTCAGGAATCCTCATGCCTTAACACTTGGATTCTCCTAGTGTCAATTAGATTCAGGCTGACCATAGCCTATATCTAATGGGCCGACGATATCCATGTAACCTAGATATCAACAGCTCGTAACTTCCGCTGAAGGTTCCCTTGGGTTCCATTGTTAGGCCACTTCGAGAGGGACACCTGACAATCTCGTTACTCAAAATATGGTCTCCCACATGATCTCAATGTTAATACTCATGTCCCCACCAATGAGAAATAGTGAGGGATCCTGAAGGATCCTTAGATCCACACTCCACAGTGATTGAAAGGCCCCAACATGCTCACTCTTTATCTGAGGGCTCAATATCCGCAATCAAAAGCACTCTCCCAACTTGGTCTAATCATGATCGTTGATCCTCCATCCCAACAAGATCAGTAGCATTGATGAATTGCGGGCCATGAAATATCACGTCTTCTAATTTCACTTTCGTGCTTTGCAATGATTCCCCACCATCGATCTTCACCCACAAATCAATGGTTCACGGCAATTTTGGGGCCCAATCTCCGCAATCTGGGAAGTTCTCTCCCGACTCTGTCTAATTTTGGTCATTGATCTTCCATATCCAATGATATCAACAATGCTATTTGATTGTGGTTCTTGAACTAGCACGTCTGCTAATTTCACCTCTGCGCTCCACAATGATTTCCAACCATCAATTTAATCGATTTACTCTAGTGGGTATTTGAGTTGTTATGACGAATGAGATAGGTTTTCCTCTTGACGAATGGTTTTCATTCATCTCTTCAGTTAGGTTCTTGATTCATATATGTCTCTTGTTACTCAGGGGGTTCGGGTAATTTTGACTATCGTGAAGTTTGACATTCTAGGCATCGAACTCTTGAAACTCTAAAACCATTTTGAACTAGCTCCTTCCAGGCTTAGCACAGGGTTCCTAGACCTAGGTCACATGGAACTTAATATGAATCTTGGGATGTGCACTCTACTCTTATTCAGGTTTGAGTTAAGGCTGTGGGCGTGAGTTCAAGGTCTCTCAGACTACTGGTTTGAAGGAAACGTCTTCCTAGATTGCAAAACCTTAAGTTTTGAAACTAGGCAGTGTAAACTCATGAGGTTATCGAGATGGTAGCAGTGCCAAGACGCTTGCTTTGATTTCGGAGCTATGGGGTAGCTCCCTGGGTAAAACACCTTTGATAATTAAACTGGAGCACATGGGAAAAATAGAATCACAATTCCTTAAGGAAACCAATGTATTTACATAATTTAACCTTTTTAATGCATAACCATTTATAGATAAGTAAATACATGCATGAAACTATTAATTTTGAATTCAACACATAAAGTATGGAAACACTTATCAGAACTATATAATGTGAATCGACTAATAGAAAGGGTTCCCATTTCCACCCAACCATAGGCTCAGTCACTCCTAATGTATTTACCACTAGCCATCCCCAAGCTAGACCACGATGCTTTTTGATTGAATTTCTTCTTTCGACTTAGAAATAGATAAGGATGAAGGTTACTCTCCTTCTCTCATCTTAGTCTCTATTTCCCGTGATAAGAACACACTCTTTCACAATTCTTCCTTAAATCCAAATCCATTCTCTCTCGTCTCTGCACTCTTCGCAGCTTTTTCCTCTCTGACCCCCACGGTTTCCTTTCTTGCATTTCCCAGCAAGATTGTGTGTGGCCTGAATTCCCAGTATGTCATTAGGTCTGGAAGCCTTACTAATGGGCGGTCTACCCCATCCCCTCACTAACTCTTAAGGAGGTCTTCCCACTGACCAGCCTGATTGTAATTCATTCCTGGGTCAGAGGGTTGTTCTGATCCTGAGAAATTAAATCCAGTAAAGTACTGGTTCGCTGGAGGTTAACGCAACCATTCCTGGTCCCCTCCACCATCTTTTCATATAATTTGTGGTCTCTCTTAGCAAATTACCTTTCCATTAGTCATGCAACACATATCCATTCTCTATTAAAATAACAAAATTTACATTCATTTACCTTTTATACAAAGGTCGATCAAATCAAACATTCACACCTTTGTGTTTTCCATAGTTCCTTGGCCAATATAGTTATATTTACAAACTGGGGGAAACATGGTGTTACAATTCCATCTCCCTTAAAGAAACATCATCCTCTATGTTCTATCTATCAACATGATATGTATATACAAGAGTAAACAAAATTGGATATGCATGTTTCATGGCATCCTCCATTTCCAACGTAGCCTCATCTGGGCCAAAGTTTTTCCACTACACCTTGAAATGTGAAATGGTTTGGTTCTTGAGTGAGGTTTCCTTCCTATATAGTATGCATTGAGGTTCTCGTAGGAATTCTTCATCTGACTCCACCTAGATCGCAGACCAGAAAATTATATGATTAGGATCATGTACATATTTCTTCAATAATGAAACATGAAAAAAATTATGTGCCTTTATTTTGGGAGAGAGTGTTAACCTATAGGCTACAGGTTCCACTCTATATTAGACTTCAAAGGGTCCACAATACTAAGGTGCCAGCTTGGCACAAGCTCCCATTCTCAGACAAATCTTCCTAGGTTGAACTCTGAGATAGACATGGTCTCCTGTATTGAACTCTTTGGGGGTTCTCTTTCGGTCAGCGTAGCTCTTATGTCTATCTTGAGCAATTTTCATATTTGATTTTATCTGAATCACTTGTTTCTCCATTTCTTTTAGCATGTCCGGTACGATTAAAATTCTATCCACTGGATTACTCCAGTTGATGGGAATTTTGAATTGTCTACCATAGAAGGCCTCAAAAGGGCTCATCTTTAGTGACTCTTGATAACCATTGTTGTAGGAAAATTCTACCAATGGATGGTAGTCTTCCCACTTATTAGGTTGATGCATTACATGCATCCTTAACATGTCTTCTAAGATTTGGTTTACTCTTTCTTTTTGTCCATTATTTTAGGGGTGATAGGCTGTGCTAAACAACAATTTAGTCTCAAGAGAATCCATCAAGGATTTCCAAAATCTTGAATTGAATTTTCTGTCTCTCTCGGATATAATCTCTCTAGGAATGCCATGTAGTTTGAATATCTACTTCATGAAGATGTTGGCAATATCTATTTCCTTCCAATTTGACTTGACAGGACCAAAGTGAGTAGACTTACTCAATTTTTCCACTACTACTATGATGGAATCATTATGCTTAGTCAATCTTGGTAATTCAGTGATGAAATCCATGGAAATGGTTTCCCATTTCCATTCCTGAATTGGTAGAGTTTGTAAAATCCCTACTGGGTGCCGATGTTCTACCTTAACTTGTTGGCATTCTAGGCACTTAGCTAGATAGTCAGCTATGTCCTTTTTCAGTCCATGTCAATAGAATTGTTTCATAGTGATCGTGATCATTTTCTAATATCCTGGGTGACCAGTATATGGTCTCTTGTGTAGTTCATCCATTATGAACCTCTTCAAGTCATCATAGTTTGGGATATACAATTTATTTCTATAGGTCAACAGACCTCCATCGAGCATCTGATATCCTTCATACTTTATCCCTGTAGGCTCTTGAGTTAGGTATGAGGTCACGGTATTGAAGAATGCATATGTTTCTTTTGCATTCCTAATTCTTTATCTAACATTCGTTTCACAGGTGCTTACTTCTTCCAGGTGAATAGTTTTCACACTTCTTCTAAGGGCATCAGCTACCCTATTTTCCTTCCCTTTGATGTGTTTGATTTGGAACTCGAACTCACTAAGGAGATCCATCCGCAAATATTTTCTAGCATTGAGTTTTGGTTGATCAAACAGATGCCTCAGCACATAGTGGTTTGTCATAAGTACAAATCTCCTACCCAAGAGGTAATTCCTCCACATATTTAAAGCATGCACTATGGAAGCTACCTTTAGATCATGGGTCACATAATTTATTTCATGCTCATTCAATTTCTTGGATGCATAGAAAATTACACATCCCTCTTGCATAAGGAATCCTCTGAGTCCTTCCTTGCAGGAATCTCTACACACAAGGAATTCATTATCAGGGTCTGCAATCTTCAACATAGGTGCATGGATCAGAAGGTATTTTAATTCCTGAAATATTTCTTCACATTCTGATGTCCAAGTGAATTTAACCCCATTTTTCTGGAGGGCAGTGATTGAACAAACAATCTTGGAAAATCCCTTTATGAACCTTCTCTAATATCCCTCTAAGCCCATAAATAATCTGATACTAGATACATCCTTTGGGGCATTCCATTCGATAATAGATATGATCTTGTTAGGGTCTACTACTACCCCTTCTTTAGAAATGAAATGGCCCAAGTAATTCACTTGCTTCTGGAAAAAGTCACACTTGCTAATCTTAGCATAGAATTGATTTTTTCTTAGTACTTGAAGTAAAAGTCTGAGATGTTCTTCATGCTATTATTTTTTCTTGGAGTATATTAATATATCATCAATGAAAACCAATACAAATTTGTCTAGGAATTTTCTAAGTACATTGTTCATCAAGCACATAAAAGTGGCGGGGGAATTGGTTAGTCCAAATGGCACCACCACAAATTCATAGTGACCATACCTTGTCCTGAAGGTCATTTTGTGGATGTCTTCATCCTTGATTCAAACTTGATGATATCCATACCTCAAGTTAATCTTTGAGAAAATGGAAGCAGCCCCTAATTGGTTGAACAAGTCATCCATTCTTGGTAAGGGGTACTTGTTCTTTATGGTTGTCTTATTGAGTTTTCTAAAATCTATGCACAATTGGAGCGTTCCATCTTTCTTTTTCACAAATAAGGCTAGTGCTCCCCATGGAGACAGATTGGGTCAGATGTAACCTTTTTAAATCATTTCTTTTAGTTGTATATTGACCTCAACTAGCTCGGGTGTACTCATCCTATAGGGTGTCCTAGACACTAGCACTTCTTATGGTGCAAGTTCTATTGAGAAGTCAATGTCTCTTCTCAGAGGTAGACCCGGTACCTATTCTAGAAGCACGTCTATAGACTCTCTCAATATGGGGTGGTCCTATAGGTTTGGTTTTTCATCCTCAATATATCCCAACACCTGTATTGCATATAGAGGACATCCCTTTCTGCAATACTTTTTCATTTGAAGGGATGATATTTGTCTCTCTGAGACAGATTTCTGAATCCCTTGGAGGGTCATATTTCCCCCTTCTTCATTTACACATTCTAAATTTTTATGGTAACATTCCAAATTAGTCTTATAAGAAGCCAACCAATCCATACCAATCAACAATTCATAAGATCCTAGGGGAAGTATGTTAAGGGTTGCTTGGGTGGGAAACCCATCCATGATGAATTGGCAAGTGGGTAAGACATATGTTACTTTTCTTTTGGTTCCAGTGGCTAGATGTACCAACCATGGCTTAACATTTCTAACTGGTTGTAGTTTACACTTATCAATAGTCTAAGGGGCCACATAAGTCAAATTAGAACTAGGGTCAATTAAAATAGAAACTAGATGGTTGGCGATCATACCTTCCATCTCCACCACTGAAGCTTGGTGGTCGGCTTGTTTATTATCCAAAGCTGCCTAAATACATGGCATGCTCCTAGCCACATCATTGACTTTGGTAGCTTCTTGGATGTTGTATATTCTCCTAGTGTTCTATTGTCTATGTGGGTAATCTCTCAACAGATGTTATTCTCCGCAACCCCAACATTTCAAGGGTTCTCTCTTTGGGTTATTAGTCTTTCCTGGGGTTGATCCAAAAGTTTTATTTCCACTATGGGAGAGGAAATTATGTGTTGTAGGAAAATCTCCCCGTGGACAGGTAGATTACCTCTTGAGAGATAGACTCTTAACTCTAAGACAAAAGGTGCTTAACATGGACACTGGCCTCCTTTTAGATCTAATCAAGTTGATAGGCAAAAGAGAAAGAGGAAAGCATGTACCTTATGAACGTCGTTTTTCCTTGGAAGGTCCAGGATGTGCTTCGATCTTGACCTCTTTGGTAGATCCTGCAATACAAACAAAAGTACAAAAAACTTCCTACTCTATTGATATTAGCTAAAACATAGATCCATCTATTGTAGACAAACTTATATGGAACACGTACAAGTTTGAAAGAAATAGACAAAGCATTGATTATATTGATGAGAACAAAGTGTTACTTACAACCATGGATGTAGTGTAGCAGCTTCATGAAGCTCTCCTTGTCCAAACCCTTTCTTAAACACTCCACACACAGAATGTTGATGTTCCAATACCACTCATGAGATCATAATTTTGGCATAATTCTCAATCTCCATTCCCCCTTCCTCCATGGAAATCCCTCATTACATAAGATTTGGAGACTTAACCACCACAGAGAGAATCTCTCATCTGATCCACTAAGAAAGGGATCTCTAAGATATTTAGGGAGAAAATATCTCTTAATGATTTTGGGGAGGAAATATCTCTCAAGGATTTTAAGGAGGAAATATTTCAACCATCCATGAGATCCTCCACCTTCCCTAAAAAATAGTAAACCAAATGTGAGGTGGATTCTCACACTTAATTACTTTCTTTTTCATGAATATTAATAATAATTCATGTGCACTTGATTCTCACACTTAATCCATTTCTTTTCCATGAATATTAATAATAATTCATGTGTACTTGGTATTTCTTCCTTCATGTAATATATCCCTCCTCCACATTGATGAGGGATTGTGACATAGGTTATTCCATGGTGTCAAGGTGTACATGACACTTATACAACACTTTACGACACTTAGGGCGAGGTACTTAGGTGTGAAAATTTCATGTTTAATATAATGCCCCCTAAAGCGTGAGGTCAGAAGAGAGAATGATGGATGAAACACTTTACAAATATTCAAAGAAAGGGTATAAACATAGAGAACTTGATAGAAGCTGCACACAAACATCTAACAAATATTATGACATGTTTCAAACCCAAGGTAGGCATACCTATGCTTGAGTGATAAAGACTTGCAAGATATGGCCACCATAAAATACACTGCAGATCCATAATTATATTGATAAAAGGTATAGCCATTGAAGATACACTGTGGATCTATACCCCCATGACCTGAACTGATCGTAGCCATGAAGAATACATAGTGGATCTATGAGATGACAAGGAATAGCCATGACCAATACAAAGTGGATCTATGTGACAGTATATGTGTCAATTTTCAAGAGAAACTCTATCGCAACCTAGGCAAAGTACATATCAGAGTGATCACTCAACCCAGGGTCTTCTTACCGATCCCGATGTAGTACGAATCTAACCATGTGAATAGATGTCCTGATGTCGAACATGGCAGAAACCACTTGATTATCGATCATTGATGTAAACTGTTAACAAGCGCGAGGGAAATCACCATTGATGTCAATGATTCCCAAGGTACTCTAGTACATTCCAACGAATGTGAATAGATGAGATGAAGTCGAACATTCATGGAATCATCTGATCAGAGGTCAATGATTTAAACCCATTTTCGGATGTGAGTAGGCCTGCCATTGAGGCATGCAGGTCCCAAAGTACTAATTGGTTTCTAAGTCTAGTTCTTGGATAATGTGTTGAAGTCGACAGGAATAGACTCGTCGAAGGAGGGCCTTGATGTATCCCCCATCAACAACATGAAACAGACATAGATATGTAATTGGTATATCAAATGAACATGGACTAACATGGGTATTGAGACAAGATATTTGTGATGGTTGACTCTCGAGGTGGATACTTCCCTTGAACATTGAGGCACAACAGCAAAAACATGACATGGACCAAAAATTGATGATGCAGTGGATGTTGTGACTTACGTCAGGTGACCCAAAGTTGTAAAAGAAACTCAAAGGATTGGCTTAGTGAAGAGGTTCGGTGGATTAAAAATGCATGCAAAGACAAAGTGCCATGTTCAAGGGAAACCATAAGAGTTACTTGGTAATGTTCTCAAAAACTGCTTGGCTTGCTTCCTTCAATTTCTTCCCCCATCCAGATAGATGAGTACCTCTTTTTAATTTAACGAGCTTGAGGAGGGTAACACATGCTCAATATAACTCACCTTTGGTAAGTTCCTCTTCCTTTTTTTAATGAACTGGAAGAAGTAAGGGTTCAGTCCCATATGGGTCTGTCAATGTTTGTTTACCAAGTCCATAGATAGAAAACTTGAAGGTTTTTCATGATTATAGAGTCTGGAGAAACACTTAAAAGAGAACTCTCTCAGTTCCTTTTTCGTAAAGTAGTCTGACGAGACCGAAAAAGAGATAAACTATCGCTCAACAAACATTTTTTTCAAATACTTTAACGAGCGTGAAGAGAAGAAGGTTGCTCGACATTCTTTTCATGTTTAGAGAGTCTGAAAAGAACTTAAAGATGACTTCAATGTTGTCCTTTTTCATAATGTGAGTCTCTCGAGGCCGAAAAAGAGATAAATTATCACTTGAAAGATGCCCTTTCAAACCTTTTAATGAGTGTGAAAGGAAGCAAGATCACTCGGCAATCTTTTCATATTTAGAGAGTTTGAAAAGAGATTAAAGGAGACTCCAGGGGGTTCCTTTTTCGTGTATCCATACAGGTCCAAAAAAGAGATAAAAGTTTACCCATATGCATTCTCATAGATTTACAAGCATGAGAAAGAACAAATACTAAGCTCAGTATGCCCTTGTCTTGAAAAGCTAGTGGCTTAACTACAGAATGATCATCAAAGGCTGGAGACATGCCCCCCAAGCTTCAATTCATTCACTGACTTTGAGGTTGTCACCAATTTCTCTACTAGATGAGAAAAAGGAGAAGGGTGGATGAAAATAAGGTTCAAGAGAGGTGACTGTTTCACTTTTTAATGATCTTGACACAGGAAAATAACTATGCTTAGGGTTTCAGGTTCGATCCCCAAATTGTTGTTTCCTTTTTTAACAACATTGCTACAGACAGGAAAACTATGCTCAAGGCCTCTGTTCAATTTTTTAATGAGCTTGCTACAGAGAGGAAAAACTATGCTCATGACGTCTTCTTGATCATGGCTTCCAAGAGGATAATTCTCTGGAAGGACACCATGTCAAGGGACAAAACTCGATCATGGCTTCCAAGAGATCTTTGTTGGATGGAAGATAATCACTCTTGAAGGAACACATGTCGAGGGTCGTGACAGGGGTAAGGAGATTAGGCTCCAATATCCCTATCGAAGAAATCACCATGTCAACTACTGGATCCAAATCATCGGAAGTCGAAGGCATGGGAGACGATAGAAAATTGACATCAGAAGAGGAGATAGACTGTATATCTTCCTGAATTTCTTCACGAGGGGGAAGAAAAAAGGATTGGTGATGGTTATTATCCTGAGGTAACTTGTCAATGCGAAGCATTTCCAAAATAGATTCATCAGAGGGAAAAGTTGGGAAAATATAATTGATTGCAGATGACAAGGAACTCAATCGTGATTGCATCGAGGAACCATCAAGCACCAATAGATGTTGATCATCCAATGAGGGAGAAGTGGATTGGATAGAAACGTATGATGGTTCGGCTGGAAGAAGTGGCATGGTGTCACTTAGTGCATCAAATTCCAACGGACTAGGTACAATCCAAGGGTTAAATGATTCCAAAGATTGATAAGTCGCGGTCGAAATCATATCGACAATGGAAATATGATATGTAGTCGGTGGAAGTGGTGTAGGGAAGGTACCCATGAGGCTAGAATATTTCAGTAAGCCAACACCAATGCTTTCATACGTGATCTTGTGGTCTCCCAAGAAAGGAATATTGTTGGTAGCAGGAGCGCGAGCATTAGTCGTGCATAAATCCAACTGATCAACAGTGACAATTTTGCCCTGATGAAGAAATTGAACACATCGAAAGACCGATGAGGAAATGACAGTCATATCATAAAACCAACTTCTTCCAAGTAATAAGTTGTAATTGAGGGGAGCATCGACCACCTTGACATCAACAATAACGGTTTTTCCACCCAATTGGATGGGTAGGGACTGTAAAATCCCATGGGGATGAAAACCTCACCCATCGAAGGTGCATAACATCGTTGGGGATTTTTTGAGTGCGGGTGACTTTAAACCTTTCCAACACGCCAAAGACATGACACAAGTCGAGGCTCCCTCATCCAGAATAATTCACTGTATTTGTTGATTGTGAACAACAACATCAACTTGGAAAGAAAGTTAGTGGGAGAGTCGAGATGCATAATTGTCCAGGTTAAACATGATATGGTTGGACGACTTAGGATCAACAACGCCAATAGCATCCAAGAGAATTCTACATTGACTGGGGCAGTGTTGTATAACTTCTAACGCAGACATAGTACATGGTGCTTGAGCCAAATCTTCAACAATGTTGTAGTTCTGGGCGGCACGTGAACTAGGATTAAAGGTATCTTTGTAGATAGTGCTCTTAGGAGGGCATAAGATAGATTTGAACATAGGTTTCTCAATCTAAAGTGGTCTAGATGGAGGAGTAACCAATGGGATACTAACGGAAGATAGTGATGGATCTGGTAAAGTACCGGTACTATTAGTGTCTTTTCCTTTGTCAAGGTTACCTAGTGTGTCGTATGTCTTAGAGTGAGTGTTCAAGTTAATCCCATTAAACATATAAATATGTGCACTCGATGAGGCCTCATCATTAGGATGGCTAGAACTGCCCGCAGGAGAGGGGGTTTGAGCAACCATGGATTGTTGTTGTGGAAAAGGCTGAGTAAGCACAACGGGTTGTGACTTTCCTTGGAAAATTTTGGCCACTTCATTGCGAACTGGACAGTCATGAGTGTAGTGATTGTCACCACAAATGATACACGAGAATTTCAGTTTTCGTTGTGTTTTCTTTTCAGTAGCAGGTGTTTGAGCCTAATTTTTTGGTTTTTCATTGTTATTTTTTGATTTATTCTTTGTCTTCTTCTTACCTCTAGATTGTTGTGAAGGGGTAGATTGAACTACATTCACCTCAGAGATTTGAGTTTGGGGGGAGGTAGAGGAGAGTGTGGTCGATTAGGAAATAGATTGAGTTTTGATGGAACCAATAACACCATCCGCATGAGATGAGGATGACAGCTTAGAATGATCAGTATTAGCTCGAGCAACATTTGGAAGCAAATCATACAAAGTACCAGATTTTGAATAAACCAAATCTAAATATGGAGCCCAAGTGATGGCTTGTTCCTCTGTGACCATGCCACCCATAGCGACATCACGAGCAATCGGGGGTAAAAGTGATTTAGTAAACCATTCCACCAATAATATGTCAGGAATGATTACCTTGATCATCCTTCGTCATCACCTCCACTCATGAATATGGTCAGAGATATGCACAGAGTCAGTTTGACGAAGGGAGATCAAGAGTTCAGTACCCGTCTCATAGTGAATAGGTAGTTGAAAGTGCTTGAGGAAAGATATTGCAAGGGAATTGAAATTATGAAAAGAAGCACATGGTAGTTCAATATACCACTTTGTTGCCGAGCCTGTAAGTGTTCGTTGGAAAAGAAGAAAATGTATAGAATCATCCATGAGGGAGTTTGATGAACACCACAAATGGAAATTCATCACATGGTTGTTTGTATATTCGCCATATTTTCCATCAAATTTTGGAATATCAAAAGGAAGTTTAGCTGGAATGACTGGCCAAACCGGTAAATGAAAAATAGGATCATTAGTTAACCGAGACAAGTCTGGGAGATCCAGAGTCGCAAGGAAAGGTAGATGTCAGTTAATTTGTGGATGATACTGGTGCGGCATAGGAACACCAGTAGGACCATAAACTAGGTTAGGTGGATAGTTGTAACCAGTAGGTCCTCCTACATAC
This sequence comes from Picea engelmannii, assembly GCA_009831015.1. Lineage (NCBI taxonomy): Eukaryota > Viridiplantae > Streptophyta > Pinopsida > Pinales > Pinaceae > Picea > Picea engelmannii. The sequence continues at coordinate 880,078 of ML781982.1, forward strand.
GGCTGTTGCTGGCCAGGATAAGTAGGATTCGATGATGGATGAGAAATATTTGCATAACCCGGTGGGTTCTGAGCATTATAGGCCAGGTGATTTTCTTTCCCATGAGGAGGATAAACATTTTTCCCTTGAGAATGGTAAGGAGTAGATCTTGGAGGTAGATACACATTAGACCCATGAGGAGGATAAGACTGTGGTCCCGAAGAACTCCAGGTGGTGTTTGGGATGCCACTCAGATAAGGTTGTTTGTAAGATGTTCTGGAAGGAATAGGATTTGATACTCCTCCTAGAGGGTCATGATATGAGTGCCCCCCAATGTGGGGTTGAATAAAAGTGCCTCCTGAAGATACTCCCTAGGATTGTGAAGGGTTTCCAGCAAATGAAGGTTGCCTCCTTGCCAGCGGTGGATTAACGACTGGGGTATGACTGGCAAACGGAGGTTTCCCTCCAGGAGGAGAATGAAAAGGGGGTTGTCCCCTGGGAGGGGTAGGCCCACCATATAATGGTAGTACTCCGAGAGGGAAAGGTTCAATAGATGTTGGTTTTCCTCGAACTGGTTGTGTTTGGCCAGCAGGGGTCTGCATTCTCAGGTGAGAAGATGTCCTAGCATAATCATGTGGAACATATGGAGCTGTAGAGTAAAAGCTTGTAGAAACTGGGGTAAGGATTGAAGTGCCTTGGATATGAGTAGAGGTGATGAGTCCAGCATTAGGATGGACTTGTTTTGGCATAACAATAGGGTTAATAACTTGATCGACTGGGTGATTCATGGTTTGACCGGATGGTCTTGTTTCACTAGGAGGGTCATGAGGATGAAAGGGTTGTTGAAAGGATTAGAAATGTTCATAGAGATCGCATCTCGATGAAATCCTCCATATAGAACGAGTAGGTGTGGGATTGGTATCTACTGCAGTGCTAGGATGAATAGGAGTCCTATACTCATGACCAAAGATTGGTTTTGTGGATCCCATATATGTTTCGGTAAAAGTTCTCTATGGTAATCATGGGACCTCTTCGTCTATGATGTTCCCAAGGGAGTCTAAACAAAGAAAAGGTGGTTCAAGAGGGGTTACCAACATAGATGTAGTGTGAGGAGTGGAATTTTCAACCATAACCAAAGAACCTTCTAAGTTATTTAACGGAGGAGCAATAACACTTTCAGCGTCATATTGATTTTCTACCTCTCTACGGGAGTTGTCTTCTGGAGGGTTAGGAGGTAAGGTTTGATAGCCTTCCGGAGGTAGCCTTTGCATCCTACATGATCGACGAAGACCTTTATCATCTATAGGATCAATTTTGGAGAATAACATAACACACTGAAAATCTAGGGCCAACTAACAAGAAGAAACAACATACGCTAATAAAATCTAGGAATCAACCAAGCAAACAAAACTTCTCTCGATGATCGTACTAGTTGGTGATGAAATCGAACATCGCGTGATGAAGTCGAGAAGGAGCTAGGATATGGTGGAATAGTTCCAATGGTGACCTTCTTAATGAACTTTCACCTTGGTGCAAGCTTCCATGCAGTAATTGTGGATTTACCCTCCAAGGAGCCCGAGTGAGTTTGACCAATGTCTATTCCAGGTATAGTGAGACTTCCCTTCATCATCACCTTGTGTAAGTACCTAAATATTATGGAAACTAAAGACACCAATTCACAGTGGATCCTTGGGCGGGTACAGTCAACAATCTGATCCAAAATGTATGGTCAGGATAACAAGTCCGAAATCAACCCGAGAGGCTCCCACACATAATCGCGGGTATACCTTCAAGTGACCCCCAATATACGATCTGAACACTACAAACAGTTGAACCATAGAGGGATAATCTCTATAATTTTCCCGAATGCGACCTCGTGTGTAACCCCTGTGTGAGAGGGGGATTCTAGAAAACCAATACAACAATTGGATTTGACTCTCCCTAGATCAGGATGTTAATGTTTGTTTTGAAAACTTTGGAGAGTTGTACTCATATCCTATTCGAAAGTGCTAACCCTAGTCTACTGTTGGTGGAAGATCCTAAAAACAAAAAATGTTCTAGATAATTTTTAATTAGCGTTCATTTTACAGTTGTTCTTTACTCAAAGGGTGTATGAAAGTGAAACTGATGGAATGATGACTCAATTCCCAAAAAGATGCATAAAAGATGATAAGCAATCGTTTCTTTTCAATGAATGCCTATTTAAGGGAAAGAGAAAGAGTCGTTTTCACTATCAAACACTAATATGAAATGTCCTCAATCAATTGGTTTTCAATCGAATCCAATGTAATGCTAAAACATTTCAGAAATACCTTCTAATGTGCGAACCAATCACTTAAGATGTATATTTGTTGTTTGTATGAGGATGATGATTAATTCAATGCAAAACTTCTCCTGCTAACTACTCTTTCAGATCAAGGAGATTTGGACAAGAATAAATAGATTTCACACAAACAACACACCCTCTTGCTATGATTGAATCAAGAAGCAAAAAGAAAAGAAAATATAACAAAGAAAATCAAGAATTTCACACAAAAGAAAGATGCTAAGAAAAATGACCTCAAAGAACCAAATGAGATGATTCACATATTTCTGATGCCCTTCACCAGAGTTCCCACTCAGTCAAATAAGAGAGAATAAAGCAGTGGATTGATTCCAAGTTCTCAACAACAGAAAAAATCAAAATAAGGAAGAAGGTCACAAAATCTGAATAGAAAATTTCTTTTTTCTCATAAAGCAGAGTGTCAAAGGTAAATAGGAAGAAACATTGAAGCACAAAGAAGCCGAGCAAGGGAAAAAGAAGAGACTGGACTACAGAAAAGACAATTCTAGAAAGTTTTTTTCAGAGGAAAGGTTGGTGCTCTGGTGTAAGGGGCACCAGAGTGTTATAACACTCTGTGTAATACCAAGGGGGAGTGTCAGCGCTCTACTAACATAGGCAACGGAGCATCAGGATTCCACAGCTCAGAAAATTGTCAAAAAAGAAACAAAAACTCAGTCAAACTTTGTCAATGAAGATGAATGAGATGGAATAAGGATTCAATCAGCATATGAAATCAAACATATGAAAAAGGTCTAAAAATAACAAAGGGTAAGACAAGGTCTATGAGGAAAACCAAAACTAAAAGTTTCGATTCGATTCGCAGTGGAGTCGCCAATTTCTGTTGTAGGAAAATCTCCATATGGATAGGTAGATTCCCTCTTGAGAGATAGACTCTTAACTCTAAGATAGAAGGTGCTTAACATGGACACTGACTTTCTTTTAGATCTAATCAAGCTGATGGGGAAAAGAGAAGGAGGAAATCATGTACCTTATGAATGTCGTTTGTCCCTACAAGGTCCAGGATGTGCTTCAATCTTGAGCTCTTTGGTAGATCCTACAAGACAAACAAAAGTACAAACAACTTCCTACTCTATTGATATTAGCTAAAACATAGATCCATATACTATATACAAACTTATAAGGAACAAGTACAAGTTTGAAAGAAACATGCCAAGCATTGATTATATTGATGAGAACAAAGTGTTACTTACAGCCATGGATGTAGTGCAACAGCTTCACCAAGCTCTCCTTGTCCAAACCCTTTATTAAATAGTCCACACACAGAATGTTGATGTTCCAATACCACTCATGAGATCATAAGTTTGGCATAATTATCAATCTCCATTACCCCCTCCTCCATGGAAATCCCTCATTATATAAGATTTGGAGACTTAACCACCACAGAGGGAATCTCTCATAAGATCCACTAAGAAAGGGATCTCTGGGATATTTAGGGAGAAAATATCTCTTAAGGATTTTGGGGAGGAAATATCTCTCAAGGATTTTAAGGAGGAAATATTTCAACCATCCATGAGATCCTCCACCTTCCCTAAAAAATAGGAAACCAAATGTGAGGTGGATTCTCACACTTAATTACTTTCTTTTTCATGAATATTAATAATAATTCATGTGCACTTGATTGTCACACTTGATCCATTTATTTTCCATGAATATTAATAATAATTCATGTGTACTTGGTATTTCTTCCTTCATGTAATATATCCCTCCTCCACATTGACTAGGGATTGTGACATAGGTTATTCCATGGTGTCAAGGTGTATGCGACACTTATACGACACTTTATGACACTTAGGGAGAGGTACCTAGGTGTGCAGATTTCAGGTGTAACATTATGTTGGTGCACACTTCAGGTAGGAAGTATTATCCTTGAATCCTTCCTATATTTCTTAAATCTGGAGGATTTAAATCCCTTCTTCTCAAACCCCAAAATATTCTTCTTCTTCCAGTCCTTGTGAGGTTTTTTCTGATGCATGAATTGTTCATAAAAAAACCTTTCCTTTTGGATAGTGTCTTCTAAGGTCTTTGGATCATCAAATTCAATCATGTTCAGGTAGGTCTAAGGTAACCCACTAATAAATCGTTGTACTTTTACCTTTTCCTATTTTATGTAGGGTACATACCTCAATAGCTCAAGGAATTTATTGATGTATTCGTCTATGTTGATTTTTCCCAGCTTGAGTTCATAGAACTCCTTAGTCTTCCTGTTGAAGTATTTCTATAACAAATACTTCTTCTTGAAGTGTTTCTCAAGTTTTTTCCATGATAAATCATTTTCATGGATTCCTTTCACGCTCTTAAGATCTTCCCACCAAATGGAAGCCTTTCCATTTAGGTTGAAGATGACTATTCGAGCCTTCAAATTTTCAAAATAGTCATGAACTATGAAGTACTTCTTTAAACCAAGCAGCCAAAATTTTGCCTCTTCCCCTTTCTCAATATCTCCACTGAAAGAGGGTGGTTTTTCTTTCTTGAACTCTTCAGGGTTATGACTTTTGGAATGCTTTCGCTGCTTTCCTTTCTTCTGAGAATGTGAGCTAGTTTTTCTACTAGAAGATCTCTCAGAGTTGCATGTTCCCTTTACAGAGGACTCTCCGAATGAGCGTCCCCTACCTCTAGGTTGGACCTTCCTCGAGGTACTTCTCCCTGTGTGGCCACTTATGGGACCATGTTTTCTTATTTCAGGTGAACTTTGACTTCTCTCTATATGTCATCGGTTCACATGGCTAGTTGCAGGTCCATGTTGCAGCTGCCTCTATATATCAAATAATCTCTGCAGCAAGACTACATTGATTTTTGTTTATTTCTCTTGCTCTTTTATCAATCTCTCGTTGTTAGCCTTGCAACTCTGTAATTCATCCATAAGGCTCCTTACAGTTTCAACTAGATCTGGAGGGGTCTCCACCACCCTCCTCTTGTCAGACTCTTCATCTCTATTGTGGGATCCCTCCCCCACTTCATGGTATGTCTCCATCCTTTATTCTTGTTATTTACTGTGATTCACTGACTGTTGGAGTGCTGAAAAAAAAATTACTACTAGGCAACAGTCTATTAGTTTATGAACAACATACAATTCAAATTTCTTAAATACACACACATAGTAGAAATTTGTATTCTTTCTCTCAATATAAGTCTAACCAGACTATTTAGGGAAGTAGTAAGATAATGTGCCCCCCTTAAAATTTACTTTAAACATGATTTTTAAATGAATTATCCCTAAGCCCAAGTAGGACAAGTGTTGTAACCATGCTTTTATACCAATTTGTAACAAACCCAGGGTGGGGGAGCCAAAATTTCATTCATATTAAGTAATCAAATACTCCATCCAGGGTCTCTATTACATTCTTCTCATCTAGATATTTCCAACCATGGTCTCCATGTTCAAAACCAAGATTAGAACTGGCAGATATACCTCTCACAAGATCCTCAGGTGTTCATTGGTCGGGGCCACATGGCTTAAATATGGATTTGACTCAATATGATTCATCCCAAGTTCTCTGATATCTCGGAGCTTCCATCATTCCTAAATCTATGGCATATATCCATCCACCAACCAATCCAATTACTGGGCATGATCCTTGGCTAACTCACAGGCTAGCAGGGAATTTGGCGTTCGACCTTCAGATTTGAATTCCAGGCCTATCCCCTTCCCTCTGTATACAATCGCATACAACTATGGGATATGACCAGATGCCAAGACAACAGGCACTTATTTCAAAGTTTCAGAGCTTTGGGCTCCTGACGTTTTTAACTTATGACACCACAAATGTCCTGAACTGTCGAATTGATGAATTTCGGGTATGCCACGAGGATTAGCGGTCCCTGTTATCTATCAAGATCAATGACACATGATTACTTAGGCCTCTAGGATTTAGAGAATTCCAAAACACCTCTCCCAATATCCTCTAGAGCACCAAATCTCTCAACTACACGATCTTACACAAAGCATCCGTAGAACAACAACGGTTCTGATCTACTTCAGGACTTCGTTCTTTGGTGAATTCCAACGCACTCACAAATGGAAACCTCTGAAGTGAAATCCTTCCAGAGTGTCAGATATTCTGACACACACCCTCCTCTATTCAATGGTCATGGTGGAATTCATTGCTTCAGCCTTTGGGAGTTCTCCATCCACGCAAGCCCACTTTCTCCAAAGTGGTTATCCTTTGAAACAAAGGATTTGCTGACAGATGACTTTGACGAAATCCAACGCTCCAGCCTTCGGGATTTATTTCTCTAACTAACTCTACTTTTCTCCCTAAGTGAATTTTCTATGAAGTGGCAGCTATTCCTCCACACGTCCTTTTCCAGCAAATGGTTGGGATGACTTCAGGACTCGGGCCTTTGGAAATCCTCGTCCCTTCACACTTTGATTCTTCTAGATTCGGTCGGTGTTGGGCTGACCACGGATGAGATCTCATGGTCTGAGGGTATCCACGTAACCCCAGAGATATATGGCTTGTAAATTCCCCTCAAGGATCCCTTGGGTCCCATTGTTATGCCACTCAGAGAGGGACACCTAGCAACCCTGCCACTCGACACATGGGCTCCCACATGATCTCGATGTTAATACTCACGTCCTCGCGATCAAATGGTTGTGAGGGATCCTGAAGGATCCTTAGATCCACTGTCCATGGTGATTACAGGGACCCAACGTGCTCTCTCTTTATCGGAGGGCTCATTTTATTGGATTAATCAGTAAATGCAGACATAAACAGATCTCCCTAGATCCCACTGGAAACTAGAACAAAATAGAATAGAATATGAAACTTTCCCTAAGTTCTAATTATTGAGTTTACTAGTTAACAAGAGATAGACACCATACCTTTAAAATATCACTTCCTCTTTCCATTTCCATCCTAGATCCATTCCAATTCTCTTGTGATATTGAAACTACAAGGGAACACAAACCAACCAAAGTGAAAGCAACACAAGATACTCAACAAGAACCTATGTATGTGATCAAGGAATCATACAATAAAGAAAGATTAGTTTTATGGGAAAGAAATGTATCATTGTATCATATTAAATAGAAAGTCCCCTTGATGTCGCAAGGTCCCCTTTCACTGGCCCTTTTCTCCAACACACACACCTTTTCTCCAACCTTGAATGAAGAATATCCGCAATGACTTGAAATGAAGCTCTCAAGCATGATCTAAAGTAGAACTCTCCATGCAATTCTTAGCCTATTCAACCTTAACATTTTCCATGAGAGATCCCTATTTATATAGTGTGAAAGAGATATGGATGAGGAGATTATGATGATCCCACTAAATCAGAGAAGCAAGTAATATCCAAACCGATCGTAGGCCACCTCATCTTCCAGAAGATCCCCTTCTAGAACATTCGTGAAATTTGACTTTTCCCAAGATTAAAGCATCATCGCACCATACATACTTAACATCCTGCGATGATGTCAAAGTCCAAGTATAGTGCAACATGCGATGACCATTCATTGTTGCACCCTATGAATAGAGAAACCTGTGACAACCTTCCTTCATATGGTGTTCTAGCAGAGGAAATCAAATCAATCTTCTCTTGGAGAAAGTATCTTTTAATATTTTTAGGGAACATGAACACATGTTTTCAGGTGATCACTGAGGTGACCAAAATAATTTGTAAAAGAATTCCCCCCAAAGTATGAATATGGAACTCATGACAACTTAAATAATTTGTAGAATGTGTGTGTCAAAGAAAAGGAGCACATGGATTGTGAACCTACAAATAATCAAGCATCTACATAATAATATACCATTGTCTGAGGTAGGCATTCCCATACTCAGATTACGAAATGTCAAGTGAGTCATAGCCACCAAGAATACATTGTGGACCTATGTGTCAATACAAATCATGAATACTTCGTTGCAACCTGGACCAAAATGATAAGATCCAGGGTCTTCATTTCCATTGTCTCTAAGTACAAATCTAGCGATGTGATTACAGGTGTTGAAGTCAAACATGGTAGAAATCACTTGATTATCGGTCATTAATGAATATTGTTAACAAGTGCGAGGGAAATCACCATTAATGTCAATGAATCCCAATGTACCCTAGTACAATCCAATGAATGTGAATAAACGATTTGAAGTCAAACGCTCAATGGAATCTTCCAATCAGGGGTCAATGATGTGAACCCACTTTTGAAATCGAAGAAGCCTGCCATTGAGGCATGCAAGTTATAAGGTACTAAATAATTTTTAAGTCTTGTTCCTAGATAAAGAGTTGAAGTCGACAGGAAAAGACTCAGCACATGAGGGCCTTGATGTATCCCCCATCAATGACACAAAATATGTAACAGATTTGAGACTAACTCAGGAAATGCTGACATGGTAGAAAATTTATAATTGCAGATGGCTGACTTGATAGAGCGATTGTTTAGGTTGGACTTCTCTTGAACATATGAATGACACGACAACTGTCCGGGCAGAATTGAATCAAGGAGGACCCAACATATGAACTTGTGGATGATAAAATGAGAGAAAAATGGATTTCCCAACCTGGATGCAATGATGAAGGGGGGTTTCATGTTTAAGAGAAACTATTACTACCACTAACACAAATAAAATGATACATTTATTTCCCAATTTTTCCCCCACCATTTCTGGTGAGTACCTCTTTATTTTTACGCAAGCTTGAGGAGGATAACATATGTTTGTTGATGTAAGCTCATAATTAGGATGATTTTGTTGGATCATGTTGTCATTGATGCCAATGGTTTGATTGATTGATGTCAAGTGATTGATTGATGTCAAAGGATTGATTGATTGATTATTGATGTAATATAATATGTATTGTCCTTGATGAGAATGCATAGATGAAGATGGAT
>ML781982.1:889323-930907 GCA_009831015.1 Picea engelmannii
TTTACTACAACACTAAGTGCTTTTGGAATTGAGCATATATAGTGCGCAGCTATCTTTGAAACAAAAGACTTCCCTGGGTTGATAATTTATGTTTCACTTGGTTGTTTGAATTTAATTAAGCAATTATAGTGACCAACAGGTATCACTAAGGATGATGTATTTATGGGCTTGATACCCTATGCAATGACGATCTATACTATAAATATCAGGCCAGAAAGTTTGATTCTGGAGATAGATTATAATATATCCCTACCATACATTATTAGAACTGATCAGAAAGAGGGATTCGTTAGGTAAGAAATCCTCTACCACATTTTTTGTCTCAGTAGAGGGAAGGTCACATATCAATTCGGAAAAAACCAAATACTTCTTTGACTTGGCGTGCTCAAACTCCAAGTCAAAATCCTAGAGAATAAATATCCATTTGGAGTACTCTCCCCCCAACAATTGTCGAGTAAGGGTATGTTTCATGGGGTTGCAATCATAAATGATAGTGGTTTTGCGTAATAAGATGTCGTGACAAAAACGTTGAACAACTTGAACAACTGTCAAGGTTGGTTTCTCCACATGTAAATATTTGGTTTCGATAGTCGTGAGACTCTGACTCAAATAATATATCACATGTTCATCGTGTGATTCATCCTATTGGACTAAGACCATAGAAGTGGTAGAGTTCGAAGAAGCTAAGTAGAGGAAGTAATATAGACTATAGTCAAGTGGAAACAGTAGTGGTGTATGGGTTAAGGCGATTTTCAAAGCTTCAAATCATTTGTTGGTAGTGTTGTCCCATACAAAATCGTAACCTTTCTTGAGAATTCGAGTAAATCCTTTTGTCAATTCATCATAATTGGGGATGAATTGACGTAAAAAAAATTCCTTCCCTTGTAAACTTTGGAGTTGGTGTAGTGTGGAAGGAGGAGGTAGATTAAGAATAACCTCCACCTTCAAGGGGTCTACTCGAATCCTATCTATAGACATGATAAAACCAAGGAGTTGGTCGGACTCCACACAAAAAAAACATTTGTGTGGGTTCAAACATATGTGATAATACCGACATCAGAGGAAAATGGACCGTAAATGTGTTGGGTGATCTTGAAGACACATGAAATGCACCGGTAGATCGTCTAGATAGAATTGTATGATGTTCTTAATATCATGAAAGGCATAAGACATAGCGCATTGAAAAGTCACACCATCTTGTTTTAGACCAAAAGGTAATTTCCGATAGGCAAAGGTTCCCTAAGGGAAAATAAAAGAAGTTTTTTGTTGATCTGTTGGTAAAATATTAATTTGCTTATAGCCAGAGAAACTGTCCATCAAGGAGAAGATTTCACTCCCAGCACAGTGGTCCATGATCTAGTCAACGAAAGGGGTTGGATAATTGTCCTTAGGACAAGATTTATTTATATCCCTATAATATACACAAACATGGATCATAACTTGTTTCTTGTTTATCGAGACAAGATTAGATACCCATTCAGTCAAAGCCACAGGATATACAAAGCAAGCTTTAAGAAGTTTCTCAACTTCAAGCTTGATAGCAGCGGCTTTATGTGGATGTATTGGGATAAGTCTCTGCCAAATGGGTTTAGTGTCTGGATAAGTCTTAATCGCATGCACAACAATATCAGGATCAATACCTAACATTTATTCATAACTCCAGGAGAAAACATCATGAAATTCTTGGAAAATGACTTTATTAGTGTGGACCCCCGTCAGTAGAATATCCAGCCCCAATATGAACATTTTCCACGACACTAGGTTTAATCGATATATCAAGAGGAATAGTAGGTGAAATATTACTCATGTTCCCTTCATATAAAACATCGTGTGTTGACTCAGGAATGAAATAAATAAAAACAATGGTCGATGAATTCAAAACCCGTTGGTATCTCTCTATGGTATCACGTTCTAGGAAGAGAATGGAACAATGATTCCCATCATCCCATGGAGTATCTTCCATAGACATGACTGACATGATCATCTCATCAGTACAAAATATCATGTGAAATGGATCAGGAGATGTATCACAAAGAGAAGGAGGAGAGAGGGTTGCCGATTGAATAGCTTGATAAGTGGATTCGACCGAACTTAAATGAATTTGGTCATCGTAATGAAGATAATCACCAAATATAGGTACTATCCATGGTTTATATGACTCAGGGGTTTCATGAACAATGGTGGATATCATATTAATCTAAGTGACAAAAGGAGGAGGAATATCAGGTGGTGGGATTAGAAATGTACCTGTCAAGCTTGAATATTTTAAAAGACCCAGTCTGACATTCTCGTAACCGGGAGGTGTTTTCAAGGTAAAAGGCACATTGCTAGTATGTGAGTCGAAATTAAAGAAGGCCAATTGGTTAAAAGTAATAACCTTTCCTTGGTGCAGGAAATGTAACACATAGAAAATGGTAGACATAACTGTGTGCATGTAATCAATCTAGCTACGACCAAGTAGGAGGTTACAATCAAGAGGTGCATCAAAGACCTCAACCTCAACAGTGACCGCCTTACCTTCTAACATAATAGACAATGAAGGAAGAACATCGTAAGGTTTGAATCATGTACCATTGAAGGCCTTAAGGGTATTGTGTGACTCATTAAGGGCAGGAGAGCCAATAGCTTTCCAACAAGTAACGAACATAATGCAAGTCAAGACTCCTTAATCAATAACAGTTCGATAGATATTTTTATTTTCAGCAACAACTTGGATATGGAATGCTAACTGAGAAGGGAGCCTTGGAATATGATCTTCCAAGTCAAATATTTTCAATTTGGTATCTGTAGGATCAATTCCACCAATGGCCTTTAACAATGCCTTCCGTTGAGTAGGAAAACTTTGAAGGACTTCAAGAGCCGACATCACAGAGGGTGCTTTTGCAAGATATTCTACAATACTATAGTTTTGGGTAGCATGTGCATGAGGATTCAATGAAAACTTTCAAAAAATTCCCTTTGGAGGAGGACAAAGAATTGTATCGATACCTGGTCGTTCAAGGTGAAGATGACCATTGGGAGGTGAAGTTGGGGTAGGAGGTTGAACCAATGAAGGTGCTAAATCATCAACTTTCTCTTTCAATGGAGAATAATCTTTGGCTCGATTTGCGACTATAACTTCATTCTTCTTGGAGTCACCAGTACACATAAGGACATAAGATGTGGTAAAAGGAGAAGCTTGGTCATGAATGACAAATTGAGCCTACTGCTGAGAAGGAAATGGTTGTGACAAGATGGTAGGTGTAGGAGGTTTCTCAGTCCCTTGGAGGAACTTAGTAACCTCAGTGTGTCGTAGACAATATTTCATATACTGATAGTCACCACAAATAAGGCAAGGGTAACGAGGCTTACGTTTATATTTATCTTCAACGGGCTGCATTTTGGTCTTCTCAGATTGTTGATTATTATTTTTTTCTTCCTTATTCTTACCCTTCCCTTTCTTTTTATTTTGATTTTTCCCTGTAGGTGTGGATTGAACTGAATTAACTTCAAAAGTCTTATCAGAGGAAGGAGTAGGAGTAGGAGTATTTTTTACATTAGAATTATTAGATTTAGGATTAGTGTGACTGGATTGTGTAGACTGAATCTCAACATGGAAAGTTCCAATCACACCATCAACAACATGAGAAGATACTGGATGTGTTGGGGTAGGATCCGTGGATGGATGAGGAGCATCGGGGAACAAGTCATAAAGTGTGCCCATTTGTGAATAAATGAGATCTAGATATTGAGAATGACTAATCACCTGCTCTTCGGTGACGACACCACCCATGGAAACATTACAGGCTATAGGACCAATGAGTGATTTGGTAAACCACTCAGCCAATAGTTGATCAGGAAGGGTAATTTTGATTAACTGACTTCTCCTCCTCCACTCATGGATGTGATCAGAAATATGAATGGAAGAAGATTCTTTAAAAGAACTCGAAATTTTGGTTCCAGTCTCATACTGAATCAACAATTGGTAGTGTGTTAGGAAATCCATGGCTAGGGTATTAAATTCATTAAAGAATCCTCATGGTAACTCAATGTACCATTTAGCTTCTGAACCCATGAGAGTTCGTTGGAAAATTTGTAATCTAATGCAGTCATCCATCAATGAGTTGGACGAACACCAAAGATGGAAAGTCATAAAATGATTATTTGGGTCTTCTCCAGATCGACCGTCAAAATTAGGGATGTAAGACAGTAATTTGGCTGGTATGACGGACCAATAAGGAGAATGAAAAATAACATCATTCAAAATCCTAGATAAATCCAGTAAATCCAAAGTGGCAAGGAAAGGCAATTGTCTATTCACTTAAGGAAACTAGTAGTTCTGAGGATGAAGTCTTGTGGGTATATTAGTAGGACCATAAGCAATCTGTAGATAGTTAGATAGCCCTGACATATTCAATTATGGAGGGTTTTGATTCAAATAGCCAATGGGGTTTGGTTGATTAGGTATGTTCCCCTGGAAAGGAACATTAGATTGAAAATTTTGACCCCAAGTAGGATTCATAGAACCTGGATACGGTTGACCAAGATTAGGGGGTACAAAATAATTGACTTGAGGATGTTTCGCCCCAGCTGGTTGTTGATTCCCTTAGAAAGGAAGATTCCAAGGTAGAAATTGTAACATAGGTATATTTTGTCCATAAAATAGGTTATGGACTCCAACTTGAGGTTTCCCCCCAAATTGAGGTTGTCCCCCAATCTGAGGTTGCCCACTAAATTAAGGTTTCCCCCCAACTTGAGGTTGGCCTCCAATAGGAATCTGGAAACCAAAAGTGACATAATGACTGGTGCCTCGAACTGGATTGGATCCACTAGGAACATGATGATTAGATACTCCAAATAAAGGTGGAGGGGGTACGTAAGGCCCCCTGTAGAGAACCTGGGTAGGTGTAGGAAAAAAATGACTGGCATCATTATACCAAGGAGGAACAAAAAGTTTCGACCCTCCGGATGGATTCTGGGTAGGAATAGAAATGGAAGTGTTCAAAGAATTATACCCAGGGGGAAGTGACAGATTTTGTCTAAGAAGAAGTGGAATTCCAATAGGATCTTGAGTGATAACCACATTTCTGGTAGAAATAGTCATAGCATGTGGAACCATGGCAGAGTGGGCCATCTGGAGAGGAATAATTGAGTGAGAACCAAACAACAATTGGTCTAAAACTACGGTGACATTACTGTATGTTCCAGTGAAATGATTTAAAGGTATCGTATAGGTAACATATGTCTTAGGCATTTTCTATTCCATAGGTTGATTAGGAATCGCTCCTAGGTTGCCAAAAATATCACACACTGTAGAAAGGGAAAAGCTAGGATTAAAAATTCCAGCAATGTGAGTCGGGGTTCTAAATGATTCACTTTGAAAAAGTGGATCGTCTACTCCAGATTCTGTGTTAGGTCCAGTAGGTACTCCAGTATTCTCAACAACAACAATTTCTCCCAATGATTTCATCCGGAGCCAATGTGCATCATGTCTAATACTCAATAACACGTTTGGGGTAAGTTTGAATGCCTCTAAAGAGTCTGAAACAATACGAAATCCCTTTAAAGAATGCGAACTTCCAACCTATGAGGATACTTCGTTATTGACTTCTCCCTCAAGGGAGTCTTCTGCTGAGTTAGGAAGAAAAGAGAGGTAACCTTTTGGATCTTCGGGAGGTATCCCTTGCATCCTACATGAATGGAAAAGGCTGATGTTGGCCGAAGCAAATAAAGAATGAAAATATTCTATGGCCAGCTAGGGAAACAAGAAGCACTCACTAATAAAATCTAGAAATAAAACCAAACAAACAAACCTTATTATTATGAATTCACTAGTTGGTGATGAAATCTAACATCACAAAATAAAGACAAGAAGAGCATGAGATAAAGCGGGTGGAAACATTACGTTGACGACCTGCTTAATGAACTTACACCCTGGTTCAAGATCCCACACATAATTGTGGGTATACTCTCCAAGGAGCCCGAGTGATTTTGGCCAATGATGATTCCAGGTACCATCAAGACTTTCCCCTCCACAGTAACCTCGTGTAAATACCCTAAATATATAGGCTACTAATCTTACCAATTAAAACAACGATCCTGGGGGAAATTGTTGACAGACTGATCCACACACAAAGGTAGGGTATCTAGCCTAAAATCAACTCGAGAGGCTCCCACACATAATCATGGGTATACCCTCAAGTGACCCCCAATAATACGTGCAATATCTACACCAATAACAACAAAGTGGGGTGAGTAACCCTGCCAGTCTTAATGTGACCTGAGGTTTGACCCTTGTGTTAGAAGGGCTTCCCACGACAAAATGTAGCAAATGGATTTGAACTCTCTCTATCACAAGATACTATTGTGTATTTTGATATTTTGGAGAATGTGCCTTATAACCTATTTCAAAGAACTATCCTAGCTAATGTTGGTGAAGATAATTTCTAGAAAACAAAAGTTGCTAATAAATTTTAAAATTACGTTGTATTTTAAAGGTTGTTGTTTACTCAAAAGGAAGGTGGGAATGAAACCGATGACATATATGACCTTGACCCAATAAAATGAAAGAAGAGATGAGTATGAAATCTTTCAATTTGATGAACTCAAATTACAATAGAGATAATGTATTTCTTTTTGAAGTACAAAATCTATGAAATACAATTTCTCATTTCTTGAATGAACACAAATCCAAATAATCAAAGACTATAAACTTTTCCAATGTTCTCTTTTAATAAAAAACTTCGAATGCAAAAAAAAATCTTATGAAAGATTACTAAAAATAATAAATGACTTCATTTCGTCCTTTCCCAAATCAAATTAGATACGTAATGAAGAAAGGAAAGCGTAATCTAGGAAAATTAACACACTCTTAACACAATTCCCAAATCAAACTCATAACATAGACAAAAATGAAAATGATAGGAACATTTTTTGTCAAATGCAAACAAAAAATGTTTCTCAATCAACAAACAATCTGGAAAGAAAAATCAATCCAAAACCACAAATAAATCAAATACCCTTTGTCAAACAAACACTAAGATCAAGATCCAAAGATTATACCCTTGTGACAAGAATCAAAAAGAAAAACTTGCAAATTTTATAAAGAAAGAGTTTCAATCCTTGAAAACCAATCAAATGGAAGATTTAAAATCATAAATAAATCAAACACTGGTGTCAGAAGCTCATCCCAGGAAATTGAGGGAAAACTGGGTGAAAAAAGAAAAATTGACTCACTCCAACAATTCCTATAGGAATCGTCGCAGGTTGGCAGTGGGTCACAATGCGACGAGCTAAGGTCATCGGAGGCTACCAATAGAGCACAGTGCGATGTCATCACACTGGTTTTCATAAGCAGGGCATGATCTAAAAGGTTCGTTGTAGGTTGTCTATATAGTAGTGTGATGATCTCTATAACTAAGGAAGAAATGGAAGAAAGACAAAAAATATAGCTGAAATTTCAAACCCAGTGAGTCTAGATGGATCACCCACAGACTCAGAGAATGAATTCAACCAAAAGAAGGCAGGCTAAAAGAAAATAAGAAAAAAAAAAAAAAAAGAGTCGTAACCCCAGTATGGTCGTCAGTTTTGTTATTGGATTACTCAATAAATGTGGACATAAACAGACTTCCCTAGATCCCACTGGAAACTAGAACAAAACATAACAAAATCTGAAACTTTCCCTAAGTTCTAATTATTGAGTTTACTAGTTAACAAGAGATAGACAACATACCTTTTAAATGTTTCTTTCTCTTGCCATTTCCATCCTAGCTCTGTTCCAATGCTCCTGTCATATTGAACCTGGAAGGGAACACAAGCCAACCAAAGTGAAAGTAACACAATATACTCAACAAGAACCTATGTATGTGATCAAGGAATCATACAATAAAGCAACATTAGTTTTATGGGAAAGAAACATATCAATGTATCATATTAAATACAAAGTGGATATTACAATGAAATACCTAATGTCGCAAGGCCCCCTTTAAATGGCCCTTTTCTCCAACACATGCACCTTTTCTCCAACCTTGAATGAAGAAGATCCACAATGACTTGATGAACTGAAATGAAGCTCTCAAGCATGATCTGAAGTAGAACTCTCCATACAATTCTTATCCTATTCAACCTTAACCTTTTCCATGAGAAATCCCTCTTTATATAGTGTGAAATAGAGATGGATGAGGATATTAGGATCATCCCACTAAATCAAAGAAGCGAGTAAGATCCAAATCGATTGGAGGCCACCTCATCTTCTAGAAGCTCCCCTTTTATAACATTCGTGAAATTTGACTTTTCTCAAGCTTAAAGCATCATCGCACCCGACGTACTTAGCATCTTGTGACGACGTTGCAGTCTAAGTATAGTGCAACATGTGATGACCAGGCATCGTCGCACCCTATGAATAGAGAAACCTGTGATGACCTTCTTTCATATGATTTTCTAAGAGAGGAAATAAAATCACTTTTCTCCTGGAGAAAGTATATTTTAATATTTTTAGGCAACATCAACACATGTTGTCAAATGATCACTGAGGTCACCAAAATAATTTGTAACAGCTCAATCTCCCCAATCAAAAGTACTCGTCCAAAATTTTCTAATCATGGTCATTGATCCTCCATCCTGAAGAGATCAATGACATTGGTGAATTGCGGGCCGTGAACTAGCAAGTCCACTAATTTCACCTTTGCACTCCACAATGATTCCCCGCCATCGATCTTCATCCACAGATTGATGGTTGACAGTGATTTCGGGGCCCAATATCCACAATATAGGAAGTTCTCACCTCACTTTGTCTAATCATGGTCGTTTATCTTCCATCTCCAATGAGATCGATGACATTGGTTGATTATGGTCTGTGAACTAGCACGTCCACTAATTTCACCTCCGTGCTCCGCAATGATTTCCAACCACCGATTTAATCAAGCGATAGGTGTTTGATTTGTTAACTCTAGTGGGTCTTTGAATCATTCTGATGACTGAGATAGGTTTTCCTCCTGATGAATGGTTCACATTTATCTCCTCAGTCAGGTTCTTGATTTATCTATGTCTCTTATTACTCAGGGGGTTCGAGTAATTTTTACTATCATGAAGTTTGACATTCCAGACATCGAACTCCGGAAACTCTGAAACCATTTTAAACTAGATCCTTTTGGTCTTAGCGCAGGGTTCCTAGACCCAGGTCACATGGACCTTCAAATGACTCTTGGGCTATGCACTCTACTCTTAGCCTGGTTTTAGTTAAGGTCGTGGGAACAATTTCAAGGTCTCTGAGACAACTGGTTTGAAGGAAACACCTTATTAGTTCGTATAACTTTAAGTTCTGAAACTAGGTGGTGTAAACTCATGAGGTTACCCGAACGGTAGTAGTTCCAAGAGGCTTGCTTTGATTCCATTGCTGTGAGGTATCTCCCTGGGGAAAACACCTTCGAGAGTTAAACTAGAGCACCCAGGAAAAATAGAAGCACAAGTCCTCAAGGAATCCAACTTATTTACACAATTTAACCTTTTCAATGCAGAACCATTTGTAGATAAGTAAATACATAAATGCAACTACTAATTCCCAATTCAACGCATAAAGTATGGAAACACTTATCAGAACTAGATAACGTGAAGCGACTACTAGAAAGGGTGCTCATTTCCACCCAACCATAGGCTCAATCACTCCTAACGGATTTACCACTAGCCATCCCTGAGCTAGACCACGATGCTTTTTGATTGAATATCTTCTTCCAGCTTAGAAATAGATAGGGACGAAGGCTACTCTCCTTCTCCCATACCAGTCTCTATTTCTCACGACCAGAACACTCTCTTTTCACAATTCTTCCTCAAATCCCAGAGATTTCTCTCTTGTCTCTTCACTCTTCACAACTTTTTCCTCTCTGACTCACGTGATTTCCTTTCTTGCCTTTCCTAGAAAGATTGCATGTGACCCAAATTCCCAGTCTGTGGTCAGTTATGGAAACCTTATCAATGGGAGGTCTGCCCCATCCCCTCATTAACTCTTGAGGAGGTCTTCCCACCTACCATCCTGACTTTAATTCATTCCTGGGTCATAGGATTGTTCTAATCCTGAGAAATTAAATCCATCAAATTATTGGTTTGGTGGAGGTTAACGCAACCATTCTTGGTCCCCTCCACCATATTTTCATAGCATTCGTGGTCTCTCTTAGCACATCCCCTTTCCAATAGTCATGCAAAATGTATCCATTCTCTATTAAAATAACAGAATTTACATCCATCGACCTTTTATACAAAGTTCCATCAAATCAAACATTCATACCTTTGAGTTTGTCATAGTTCCTTGGCCAATATAGTTATATTTACAAACTGGGGGAAACAAGGTGTTACAATTTCTAATCCTATACCTTTTGAACAAGGGAGAATTCTACTCTCTATGAGCACACCTTCTCGAAGTCCTAGGGTGGTTTCCTTTGATTGGAATGATTTTGTAGGGCCTCAAATTCCTTCTTCTACACCCTTCCAAATAAAGGGGCGTTCTTCGATTTATTTTAGATAAGGTAACCTATGCAAATATTTTATCCTCCTCGAATTGGAAAGCTTTGGGTTTTCCGAATCTTGTGTTAGTTGTATGTGATTTACCAACTTTTGACATAAGTCTTGCATAAGAGCCTTGGCCTCCCCCATCATATGTCGCTTAGAAAACTCCCAATGAGTCTGGTTTAATCTATTTTATGACTGTCTCAAAAAGAGAAAATATTGTCGAGTGAACTTGTCACTTTCACACTCGTAAATTGGATTTGAAAGGACATCTATTTGATGTAAGTTTACCCCTTTTTCAAACCAAATACACTAAGATTATGAAAAAGGACATTTTTTGACATTAAGTTGTAATTTCATCTCATTATCTTGCTTGCAGTATTGAGCCTATTGTTGGTTCTCGCTTTTTCATTCTAATCCAATCACCTCAGTAGTTTTCATCATCAGCAAAGCATATACTTGCTTATATCCTTTGCAACTTGACACCCTATACCCCAAGAGGAAACATTCCCCCAAGTGTCCATATCCTACATGAACTTCCTTGCATTGAGCATAGGTATGTTCCGTTGTTGGAACAATTTCTTACTTGCAACACTGATTTCCTCCTATGTATCATAGCATTCATTTGACTATGAAAAAACAAAAAAAAACAAGTAGGAAAAGAATATTATCTTATATTGGCAGCAACAGTGTCACCTTTGAACATAACACAAACTTTTTAGTCCAATTGTCATCAAAATTTTGGGTTTAGCATGACCTTAGGAAGTTGATATGGTTACTTAGAGTTTACTCCCCCGACTGTTACTCTTACAGTCCCTATGGAGAGTTTTATTGGTGCCTCCTGCATCACAAAGTTTCATCATTGAGTCTATGTTGCTAGAGTCTTCCATATATCTCATGCTCTTGTTCAAAGGATGTCTATCAACCTGTGTTGGCCATTCCTCAGAACTCTTGAATTTTTATGTCAACCATACCCTTATTATGTCTCAGAGTTACATGAAGTTGTAGTCCTATCATGCACCCTAGTCCTACTTTCATCATTGGTAGGTAACCTTGAACCCAACAATCGACATTTCATCATTGGTCATTGACTGGGGTGTTTCCCTTATGTTCAACAACAATAAATATATTCACACATTGGGATTCATGTAGTTTCTTGGATTCCATTATCCTTATTGGTGGTTTCCTCACCTTTGTCAACAATTTTCCTTATTGGTTGTTATTCAAAGGTTCGTTTCGTGTACTGCTTGCATATGGCACACACAAAAGATGCATAGGGTCGTTGGTTCATGAACATGTTCTTCGTTTGATTTCCTCCAAATAATCAACATCTTGCTTTGTACCTCGTTTTGAATGATGAGAAATTCCTTAATGCTCTCCTTTCAGCGTGTCTCTTTCCATTGAATTTAGCCCATCTATTCTGGAAACGAGGCCTAGAGTCCTATGAGTACCTAGACGCTTGTAGTCATTAGTGGCAATCTCTCTCGCCATCAACAATTGTGAATACATCAATGTGTCCTGATCGATGGATTCTTCAAGTTTTTGACCTCAACACCTTTATTCACACTTGTAAGAATGTATTCGATGCCTTGATACCTATTTTAATTATCGTTAGGTTGTATCGCGTTTGTTAACGGTATACCTTAATGACCGGTAATCAAATGAAGTCTCATTGTGTTCGACCTCAACTCCTTTATTCAAATGATGTATAATTGAACCCTTGGAAGATTGTTTATAATACTTTAAGACATTAGTTCATAGTTGCATATTTCTTGATTTGTTGCTATCTTTCATTGGACCAGTACCTATATGACTTCAGTGACCATGGGAGATCATATTATACTCGATTGTATACAGATATCTTCAGATTGATTTTGAGACTGGTTTTACTGGGCCTTGTTCCTGACTATGAAAGCCTATGGAATGTAGCCACCTTTGTATTTCCTATTCATGGCCATGAACAAGTGTTTGGCATATTTTTACATGGATCTGCAGTTTAATTCAAATTGGCAATTGTTGTAACCCTATGTTTCATAGTATCACCTGGTGATTGAAATTTCTTCCTCCAGTCATCTTACATTGTAAATAATATTTCATTATGCAAATGATTTCCAAAATAAAGAAAAATAAAAAGATAAAAATAGAAAAAATGAAAAGAGGGTTTAAAAAGAAAGAAAGAAAGAAAGTAAAAGAAAAGAAAAGAGAAAGAGAAAAACAAGAAAACCCCATCAAAAAAATAAATTTAGTTTGAATCATATTGTCTAATCATGATCAAACTTTTTAAATTTGTGTTGATAGTTTAGAGAATAAGTTTGGTCAAACTGTTTAATCTTGGTCAAAGTAGTTAGGTTAGAGTAATAATTAATCCAAGATTCTAAGATGGATTAATAGTGTTAGTGTTAATTAAGGTTGGTAGTCATTGATGTCAACCCTTGAAGAAATCCCCGTAGCACAAAGGTTTGGGTAATGGACCCAATATTGTTTGATTTAAATATGACCCATTATTGTTTTTTCATGGTTGATAAGAAGTAAATATGGATGAACTCCAAAGTGGTCCCCTTATGGTGAAATTCCTCATGGGAAGACGCTTTGTGGAGTAAGAGAACCCATGCTTAATTGTGGAATAATGAGATGAAGGAAAGTGAATTTTTCAGGGAACATATCCTAGATGGATAGTGCTTGTCATTTCATTTCTGGTGGTATGTGAAACGTCACATAATTCCTCATGGTTAGAGAGTTATGGCCATGACAAGTTGGAGACCCCAGGTTTGGGTAATGGACACAAGTTTGTTTGATGGGTAATGATATGAGTTATGATATATTTCTAGATAATACTATTCTATATGGATAGTACATGTCATGCCATTTCTTTTGGTATGTATAACATCTCATAATTCCTCATGGTTTGAGAGTTATGGCCTTACGAAGTTGGAGGACCCTCATATGTCATCTAGAAGCCCCAAAAGGTCAAAGTAATCAAAGTGATTTAAGAGATTTTAAAAGGTAAATAATAAAGTGAAGTGATGAGTGTATTATAATTCACAGTGAATACAAAATAAATTATTTCAATAATAAATTTAATGGAGAAATTAGAAGTGGACCAAACCCTAAAATAAGGAAAGTGGGCCAAGTGACTTAGAAGATGTTTTTAAGGAACCTACTTGGAGAGTATAAATAAGAGGCAAAACTCTCTCATTTGAAACACACTTGAGCATATTGAATATATATAGGTGTCTGAGATAACAAAATGAAATCTAAGCTGAAATTCTGAGGAAAGTGAAGAAAAGAAAGATGAAATGCAAGGAAGGATAAATTCTTTTAATGGTGATTTCTAAGGTATGTTATTTACAGGTCATTTCACCATTTTCTCTATAACTTTGTTTCTATAATGATTCAGATCCTAAAATTTCTATTCAAGTGAGAAACCAAATCCAAGTATCTGTGGTAAAAAATTCATCTTGTGGGTCGTTGTATTTTGGGAGTTACACTTCATGGAAAATAGGGTTTTTGGCTAGTCTTGAAACTAGTCAAAATCAGGTGTTTCGGGTAAAATCATCATAACTTCTTAATAACAGATCCAAATTAAGTGAGACAAAATGTGTTGGTTAGGGTACAGTATATAGTATGTTTTGTAACATTTTTAGATCAATTTATAAAATAATTTGTGCGGGGTACGCTCTACAAGGTTGCTCTCTAGAATAAGCTAGAATTCAGAAAGGTATGTCATTTTTGCTATAACTCATTTTCTGAGAGGTTCCAAGTAGTGACACTTGGAGGAATTGCATAAAACAAATTGAATAACATTGTGCATCAGTCTCATATATTTATAAATTATAGGTTCAAATTTATGATTACTTCAATTTAGGGTTGTTGACTAATCCAAAACTAGGCATGTGAGACTAAAGAAAAGTTTGATGAAAATGCTAGTATCTTGTTTTTCAAGTTAAGAAAGGTTTGCAGGAATGTGATCATATACACCAGGTCTATTACAGAACTACAAATCAGATTTGGATGATGAAATTGATGAGGGAATTTGGTTTTGGTACATGTTGAGTACATGGTTGAGACAACTAGTTGATGAGTTGGCACACATACATGATGTGTATAGTTGATGATGTTGGTACATATTGATGAGTCATAGTTGATGAGTAGTTGACACATAATTGGTACATACTTGGTACATGGTTGGATGCACTTGTTTATGGTACAGGTTGATTACAGGTTGGTGCATGGTTGATGCACTTGTTTATGGTACAGGTTGATTACAGGTTGGTGCATGGTTGATGCACTTGTTTAAGGTACATGTTGATTATAGGTTGAGGTACAGGTTGATGCATGGTTGATGCACTTGTTTATGGTATAGGTTGATTACAGCTTGGTGCATGTTTGATTCACTTTTTTATGGTACAGGTTGATTACAGGTCGAGGTACAAGTTGATGCATGGTTCAGATTTATTGGTACAGGTTTACAGTGGTATATCTCACAATGATAGTGTGACAGTGGTTCCATCATTCTACTTCTACTTCAGGGTGGCAGGACGGGGCAAGGATAGGTTGTTGTAGCCACTTTCTTGTTGTAGATGGAGAACATAGGGGGTTGTAGCCTCCTTCTAGTTGTAGCCAGAGAATTGGGGAGTTGGAGTTTCCCTTAGGTTGTAGCCTGAGAAACTAGGGGGTTGGAGCCTCCTTCCAGTTGTAGCTGGAAAACAAAGGAAGTTGGTGCTTCCAATGAATGTAACTCTTCAAGACATATAAGAAAAATCATTCCGTGGTTTTCTCCTGATTTGGGTTTCCATGTAAAACATTGGTGTACTGTTGTTGTGCCTCTTTCATCACCTTGATGAGAAAAATAGAGGTGCTTGCAAGATTAGTTGGGTTTGCTAAGCAGGACAATTGTAAGGAAAAGGGTTAGAGAAAGAAATATAAAAGAAGAACTAAGAATTAAAGTAAGAAATAAAACAACAACTAAATTAATGAACATAGGGACATAAGGACAAAAGAAACAACGAGACCCATGTCACCAATGATAAGGTTGATATTAGTGAAAGAAAACACCGAGAAGAAAGAGGACTATGAGTCCATTCTTCCTCCAAGGAGGGCTCTTGGACCCCCACAAATAAACTCTTCTTACAACTTTGAAAATGAAAATGAAAATGGTGAAAGAATTCTTTGCTAATCCACTCAAGAGGTGATATGGATTGCCCAATGCAATGATGCAAGTATACTCTTGGTAAGGATAGAGGATCCCTCAAGAGAATAATGGTAGCATAACTTTTCTATGAATTCCTTGAAAAATGAAGTGTATCCATGGCCTTTTTATAGCATTCCTTTGAGGTATTGTCCAATTAGTTTGTAGTGTGTAAAGAGGCTAATTAGGGCATTTCTAGGTCTTTGACAAGCCACCCAGTCGAATCCAATCCAGATTTGAGTGTCAAATCAACTTGAAAGTTGAACCAGAAGTGGGTGGGAGGCTGACCACTCTCATAAATGCACCGTTTCTCAGGTGCGCGTATTTTTGCAACAACAGCCGTGCATCTTGCACATGTGTGCGAATTTTGCGTTTCTATTTTGCGTATGTGCACGTGCGCCCTGTGTCTTCATAGCATCCTTTAATTTTTGCACTAGTTGTATAGTTTTGACCCTTTGGGAATGCTTTTGTGATATTTTTGGTCCATGGGTGACCTCATAACTGTTTGGCAATGTTGAATTCTTGTAACCATTTATGGACAAAATTTCAGTGATAACAGATGCCCCTTGATGGATGAGGTTAGGAGAATACATATAGCCGAAATCCATCAATGTTTCTTCTACTGAGAGTGTTGTTGTAAGAAAGAACGATAGTGGGATTGTATAGAGATACCCATTGGAGGGAGAAAGGAACCTGTAGAACCCAACCTTCCATAAGGTGTGTATAAATAAACTGTGTACAAACAAGGTGGGCATGCCCCCATGCTCGTGTCATGTAACTCAAAAAAGAAATGAAGTGTTGATGTAGACAACTATAGCGCCCTCGTGGGTGGTCGTGATAAAGGCAGAAAACAATTCTGTGGAGGAACATACTCTGAAAAGTAGGCAGTGATATCTGTAAGAAACATCACAGATATTGTAGGCATTGATAGCCCAGCCCAGTTCAGAGGTCTTCGGCGAATATAAGAAATAACTGCAATAGTCGCAAAGTAAGACCTGCCATAACATGAGAAAGTGTTGAAGTTGAATGTTACGGGGGTCAATGACAGTAGGGAGAAATTGTGGTTCTCTTTGTGTCGTCTGAGATCTCTCATTGGATAGGTAATGAGAATCAAGATACCATCGCCCTTCTGGAAAACTGTGTTGATGTTGACAAAAGGGAGACACAACTCCTAGAATCAAAGGGCTTCGTGAAATCTATGAGGTGAGGTTAGGAATTGGAGGAGGTACATGGTTGAAGTCAAGATGTATGGAGACTCAAGACTGCCCTTGGTTGGGGGTATATGGGAAGTATAAGTGGTCACAACCGTTCAACTAAGTCGAGTGTCAGGGGGACAACAAGATGTGGGATAAGTTGTGCCAGAGGTGGGACAAAGTGAACAAACTCAGAGGGTATAGGTAAGTGACCTGTGCGATACTCAGAGGATATGGATGATGTAAAATAAGGTTAGATGATAAGGAGTGCCCCAACCAAGGGCGACATGGGTTGCGCTTGCCAACAAAAAGGGAAGAAGGTCGTCGAAGGTGATAACAAAAAAGGGTAATGTAAATGCTGGAAACAAAAGGCATTTGTACAATCAATAAATAATATGGGATGAGTGTACAAATATAGAAATGGGTGCCCCAATGCAATATGGTTGGCCCAAGTAGGGCACAATTTGCTTGGAGAACTGGTGGAGGGTGGGGGCCCCATGGGTGGGTTTCTGTATGAGTTAGGTGAAATGAAGGGAAATTTGCAGATGGGCAAACTGATTATGGATGAAATGGAGGGTTCATGATACTGTGGAGGTGCAGTCAAAAATAGAACCTTAAAGAGAGAATCTGGGAGTCCAGTGGGAAAGCTAGCAAAATGAGGAGAATGAGTATGTGGTTGATTCGCGACATAATGTAATACTATCGGGACTCCCATCCGTAAAGGGTTGAAAAACAACATGAGTGTCAATGTGAAAAAGGGTGCTATGAATTGGACAACTCATGTGGGGGAGTGCGCTACTGGGTGACAGTATCAAAGATGAAAATGGAGGTGTTGGTACTGCAGAGATGAAAATGGGGATCCTAGAGGGAAATGTCAAAGGGTGTGATTGGAGATGCAAGTGAGATTCAGAGGGAATGACTACATGCCAGTGCTGAGTATATATTTGAAGGGGTTGCGTTGATGTATGATGACCAAGTACCTACACACAGGAAACCCAAAGACCCGATGTGAACAATATCTAAAGAGAATCGAACATATGAGCATTGATTTGATAATTTAGATTGTGCGCATGCGTACCTGGTCGGGGTATGAAAAAATGGCGTCCCAGGGGCTCAGAATGAAAGGAGGCCTACGGATTGTCATGATGTAGATGACAGGATGTTGATCCCATGGCTGAAGATGGATCGAGAAATGGACACCCGGATCTCCCGGAATGGTGAGTGGAAGTTTAAAGAAAAGGCCTATATAGCTGTAGGGCCCACATTGCCAGCTCATTTGTAATTTCTACTATAGTGACTGGATGAGAAGTATTTAGAGGAGAGTTGGAGATTCTGGGAGGATGACGCATCCGACCAAGGACCAATGAGCTTCAAGTTAGTGGTCTGATCATCCTACATAGAATTAGAGTTTCCATTTTTGGGCAAGGGTTGTACGAAGGGCCGTACAAGGGGTTTTAAGGGTGTGGGCCCCTATGTGCACGAACGATCCAAAAGTATGCATGCACAAGTGCATGCCTGCCAACCAAATAGTCGTGCATGGGGGCGCTTGTAAGGGGGAAAAAGGCACACATTATGTGCATGCCTATTGGAGACACAGACGCACCGGTGTGCGTGGTTGTGTGGTGGACAGGCGCACTTTGATGCGCACTTGTGTACATGGCAGGGGTGCATAGAAGCGCCTCTGTAGGCTGAGCTGGAATGCCTGCATGCACGCTTGTCGGATGAACAAGCACACCTGAGTGCGTTCCTGTGGAGTGAATAGGCACACATATGTACGCGCCTGTGGGGTGAACAGGCACGCATGGGTGCACACCTGTGGGTTTAAACAGCCACGCCTTGGAGGCAAGGTTAACGGGTGTAAAATTTATCCTTTTAAATTTTTTTGATGGTCAAGGTGGCTGACCTAGGACTTTTTTATGTGGCTGTAGGTGATCTGTTTGCATGATGTCGGTTGGGTGGCAAGAGCGGGATTGGTCACAGCTAAGAGATGCCATGGCGATTGAGGATCTGGGGGTTCGTGCGAATTTGGAAGCCTATGGGTTGTTGAAGTTCTTTGAGTGGTTGTTGATACAGGCACAAGAGTATCTCCTGCAGTTTCTTATCCAGATGTGGAGTCCAGACCTTCATTGTTTCATGGTGCGGGGAGAGTAGATTGCCTTCACTGCAGTGGAGGACATGTATTTTTTGACTAGGCTCCCGTTTTGGGGAATGCCCCTACCGGTGGAGCCAGTGTTACCAAGGGATGTGGTGCTAGTGACAGTGGGTCAGAGGTTCTGTTTGGGGGTGAAATTTATGTCATGCATTGTTGTAATCATTGGGGTCATGGATGCTCTAGCACATCATTGTATAGCAGCAATGATTGTGAGAGTGTATGGGTCCCTTGTGACGCAGCGGATCACTGGGGATCAGCTGTGTGTGATGGAGAGGGTACTGGCCAGTGAGCACTTTTCCTGTGGGCTTACGTTGCATGTCGGGATGTTAGGGAAATTGGACCATTGTCGGTCCACTGATACAAGAGAGTTTTCTTTTGGGTCCATCCTAGTGTCCTGGTTTTTGGAGAGGGTGCCTATGTTGCGCCCTAGGATTTTATTGGGCACTCTTGGGGTCTGAGAGACGTGACTGAAGCGGTGGCCACCTATTTTGCTTCGCCATGGTGGTGGAGAGGGTGGCCACTTCTTCACACCTAAGGCGGCGCAGGTGTGGTGGCAGATGTTGCAGGTGATATTGCAGTTCCCCTATGTTGGTGTTGACTTCTGAGAGGATCCGGACATGGTGTTACCTCCAAGGGAGGTTTTTGATCATCGAGGTATGTTGATGAGTTCTATATATATGTTTTTTGAGATATCATGACATGTGTATTTGGTATAGATGATGATACTATCTGTTGTTTGTTTGTATGTGTATATGTGGCACCTCGCGGGCACGAGGTTGAGTTGCTAGGGGCACCGACTCACCAAGAGCCAGGGAGACAACCACGGGGAGGGTCACGGGTAGGAGAGAGACATCGATGTGAGGATGTTGAGGCGAGACCAGTTGAGACTGAGAGAGCAGTGAGGAGACGTCGGTTTGATGACTCAGGTGCTAGGCCATCACATGCTCCTCCGGAAGATACCGAAGTAGATTTTTAGGACATACATCGTCACCTGGAGGTGGTGCTACAAGGCGTGCCTGAGGGCATGTGGTCGCGTATCCAAGATGAGGGCATCCTGGAGCAGTGTGTGGGGATTCTGCCACCGTGGCTGGCCGTGGTGTGATGAGAAGTAGTAGTAGGAGCTAATATGATCGGACGGCTACCTCCTGGTCAGGAGGGACCAGTAGTGGGTGGGGGACCACCACCTAAGGGAGGGGAAAAAGGTGGTGCTCTAGAGACACCTTAATTGGTGCTCTATGTATTTTTGTATTTGTGTATATAGGCTGGTGAGCCCATTTTGTACCGAGGTGCTTCACTGGCTTGTGGATACTTGTATTTTTGTATGTAAACATTTGGATGGCACTATGGACCAACTTATATATACATGAGTATACATTTTTTAGATCTATGTGATGTTTAGATGTTTGTTTAATGTTTGATGATGTCTAATATATGTATATGTTGTGATAGGTTATTGATATGTTTATGCATGTGTAGAGGTATCTTGATGTGATATATGCCAGTCTAACACAATATTAGCTAAGTTATATGTTATTTGATTCAATTGTCTTGGAATATGTGTAAATGTAATGGAATCAAAATGTCGACATAAAAGTCTAACCTGCAGGTATTTGCGAAAGAGGCAAGGATCACATACAAGGTACACATTGTTGAGATGGAGAATGACTAGTTGAGAGTCGAGCAATATGCTAAGGTGATGAATACGATGATGTTGGGCATTGACCAGGAGGCCAATGACAACTGTGTATTCGGCTTGGTTGTTGGTCGCTGAACCTAAACATATGCTGCTCAAATGGAGCATTTCATGTGAGCGGGTGTAGAGAGCCCAAGCGACCGAAGTGAGATTCTATGTCCAACGGCTGACGCCGTCAGCGTAACCGATGTGGTAGGTCGGTGGAGGAAGCATCTGTCAATAGCATAAATGATAGTTTAGATGTGAGGGATGGAAAAAAGACTAAAAACACTATAAAAGAAAATAACCTAAAGTAGAACTGCTATGCTTAGGCATAAAATTTCTTTAAGTATAACCCGTTGATGAGTTATTTGAGAGAGAAGCCTTCGGGAGAGGCCAGGATGTATGCACCTTTATTGAGGCAATGTTGGATAATGTATGGGCCATGACATAGTGACTCGAATTTACCATGCCAAAGGTATCATGAGCTATATTGTAATCAAGGATGAGGTCGCCTCGTGAAATGAGCGAAGGTTGACATGTCGATCAAAAGTGGCCTTTGATCATTTTTAAGCTACCTCATTGTTCTGTAATGAAGATCGATGATCTTCATATAGGGACTCTAAGTTCAGCAAGCGCTGCTCCATTGGAGCAGTGTCGGGTAATAGCTCAATTGCAGTGCGTAAGGTGGGAATTTCACACTCGATGGGCAGAGTGGCCTCAACCCCATGGACTAGATGAAATGGTGTGAAACCAGTGGATGTTTTCACAGCCGTACGGTAAGCCCATAGTGCGAAAAATAACATGTGATGCCAATTGGTCTTATGTTTGTTAACCATGTGCTATAACATGGTCTTGTGGACCTTTTTAACTGTTCGACCTATCCGTTAGACTAAGGGTAATATGGTGAGGCAAAATCATGGGAGAATCCTAACCAAGATGAGAGTTCGACGAAAATATCATTCTTGAAGTGTTTCCCATGATTGGAAATGAGTTGGAGTGGTAATCCAAAGCAGGATATGACATGGTTAAAGAAAAAATGCGTTGTAGTGTTAGTAGTATTGTTGAAGGTGGGCATAGATTTCGCCCGTTTTGTGAAGTAATCGACTGCGACCATAATGTATTTGTGTCCATTGCTGGAGGGGGGATTACAAGTCATGAAGTTGATGCCCCATTTACAAAAAGGGTCGGCAGTGATGACTGGATGAAGAAGAGCAGGTGGTGCTTGGGCTTTTTTGGTGTAAAGCTGACACTTCTTGCATCATTTCATAGCATGAATGCAATCATGAAATAAGGTAGGCCAAAAGTAACCTGCTTAGATGATCTTCTGAGCAGTGGATATTCCCAAAAGATGGCCCTGACATGCACTGCTATGGAAGTCATTCAAGACTCTATCGACCTCGTTAATGGTCATGCATCGACGAAGAATGGTTTTGACCCCTCGCCAGTATAAGATGTCTCTGATGAGGAGGTAGAGGGGAGCCTCATGGCGGATACGATGATGATCATCTAGTGAAAGGTGGTTACCGAACTTTTGAGTTCAGAGGTAGATGAGGAGGTTGTCGTACCAAGGATCATCTGAAGTGATGTAAAAGAGGTGCTCATCAGGAAAGTCAATATTGACGAGGGCACTGGTGGTGTCACAGGGGAAGGCTGTGACAAGTTCGGTGAGGACGAGGGATTTCTTGGTCTTTGGTGTTGAGAATTCAAGATCATACTCCTGAAGGATAACGATCCATCTGGAAAATTTTCCATTAATTTGTTGATGACTGAGCAAGTATTGCATAGGGTTGGAATCTGCTACGACCTTAATCGTGCGAAGCAGAATGTAATGACATGGTTTCTGGACTGCGAGGACGACTATAAGGGCTAGTTTCTCTTCGTTTTTATACTTCAAGGGTGGCCCTGAGAAGTTTTTACTAACGTAATAAATGACATGCTCATGATCATCATCACCGATTTGAACAAGAACTCCTACTACTCAGACGGCTGAGGCTGATATGTAGAGGATATAGTTGCGATTGTAGTCGGGTGCACTAATTAAAGGGGCGTTGGAGAGTGCCATTTTAAGATCGTCAAATGACTTTTGGGCATGTTCATTCTAGTAAAATGGGATGCCGTGGCGTAGTAAGTGAAGGAAACCATGTGCATGAGTGGCGTAGTCTTGGATAAATCACCGTAGAAAGTTATCCTTTCCTTGGAGGCTCTGGAGTTGACATAGATTCCGGGGAGGTGGAATTTCGGTGATAGCTTGGACTTTGAGGGGGTCCACGGAAATATCACTTTGGGAAACGATGAATCTGAGGAGGTGCCCTATAGTGACATAGAATACACACTTGAGGGGATTCAAGAGGATGTTGTACTGATGGCATTGTTGGAAGATGATCCATAAATCATCAAGATGTTGGGTGCATTTCTTGGATTGAGCTATGAGGTCATCCAAGTATGCGAGGATGATATGAGCCAGATCATGAAAAATGTATGTCATAGCCCATTGGAAAGTTGCACCAGCATTCTTTAGTCCAAACGGCATGACACGATATGCAAAATTACCCCAAGGGGTAGTAAATGCGGTTTTGTATTGATCGGATGGGTGAATTTGGATTTGATTATAACCATAGAAACTGTCCATGAAGGATATAGCCTCATGGCCTACACAGTCATCGATAATCTAATCGATGAAAGGCGTTGGAAAGTTGTCTTTGGGACATGCATGATTGAGATTGCGAAAGTCCGTGCAAACACGGATAGTGCCCTATTTTTTGTTAACGGGTATAGGGTTGGAAACCCATGAGGTATAGGCGATGAAGTAGATGAACCCAGTCACGCATAATTTGTCAATCTCGACTTTGATGGCCGCTGCTTTGGATGGGTGTAGCGGTCGCTGTTTTTGATGAACTAGTGTAATGTCAAGGTAGTTGTTGATGCGATGTTCGATGATAGAGGAATCAAGGCCAGGCATTTATGTGTATGACTAGGCAAAAATATCTCGATATTCCTGGAAGATGGCTTTATAGGCGGTGATTTCTTGAGGAGTGCAAGTGGCTCCAATAGTGATTTCCTCGATGATGCCATTTTTTATGGAAATGTCAATTTTGATGGTCAAGGAAATGTTGGCCATGTTGCCTTCTTCAAAAGCATCAGGGGTAGAAATGGGGTTGTTGAACCAGTCGATATGCCCTGATGGGATAAAATCCTTAGTTTTGACCGCATATATGGGGTGTTGGTTAGGCGGTGTGGAGGCTTCCTGTAGAAAAAAGAGTGCTCGGTGGTGGAGCGCATCCCATGGGTAGTCAGGGGTGTTTAACTCTTCAAGTATTTCCTCATCATAGTGGAAGTGACAGGAATACAAGGGGTCATGAAGAGTGATATTGGTGATTGTTTTCATGTCGATTCCCCCTGGTAATGAAGAAGCAGGGGGAACGCCGCAATGGAATTGCGATGGTTCACTTGACATAAACCAAATATTGAAATACTGAGGAGTAACCATGGTAGTTGGATGTACAATTTTCGTAGGGAAATAAGTGGGGGAATTGGGGGGATTTGGGGGAGAATCCCTGGATAAGTCATCCAAGAACCATGGAGGCATTGGGAGGGCCTCGGGTTCAAGAGAAATGAGTTGAAGAATCTCTAGTGATGAGGTAAGGTCAACCATTGATTCTGTGGGTTGTTGAAGCAGGGTCAATCGGCGTTGCCTATATTCAATGATCATAGGACACTGGTATGTAAAATGATCTAAGGATTCACATAGAGAGCAAGGGCATCTCATACATTCATTGAATGAAGTTGTGACATAATGGATGTCAGTGATTTTTGGTATGGATGATGAAGTTGCACTGGGTTTGCTTTGAAAGCTTTGGCATACCCCAGCTAATGTCTGTTGAAAGCGTGGCAGTGCTAGGCAATGGTGTGTATAATGGCCATATTCTAAACATATAGCACAAGCGAATTTGGTTTGTATCCCTTTACTACTTGAGTGAGGGGTGGTAACGATAGTACTTGCTATGGTGGCGAGTGTTGATGGATTTTGATTGAGTGGAATCAAGTTCCGTAACTCTAGTAGAGATGGGCAATTGTTGGTTTGGTATCCATCTTTCTCACATAGCGCGTAAGGGGGTTGGACATGTGGGGGAAGTGGAGTTGTGGGCTCCTTCTTCTTTCTTCTACCCCCAGCTGTAGCAGGGAGAGTAGTGAGTGGGGGTGGAGAGGGTATGGTAGGAGTGAGTATGGGAATTGTCATTGGGATTCCTTCCATTTGGGGGGAAGGGATGGTCGAGGGACCATCTCTGGTGGATGTAAATACCAAACTAGAATTTCTAACACCATATTAGGGAGGGTAAGCATTGTGGCTACTTGGAAAGCTTCGACGCTAGGTGGAGGGTAAAAGAAGGGGATTTGAGTGATGGCTTGGGGAACTGTCTCGCAAACTAGGATATGGCCTTGGGGAGGGGTGAAATCATGGATTGGAAGGGTCGACCAGTTCGTAGGAGGCTCATGAGGGGGAATCTCTACAACTAGTGGGACGTCAGATATGATAGAAGCCTCCCTAGGAGGGAGGGTATCCTCTATGTCAGTTCCGTTAGATGATATGAAACATACTTGATTGGAAGGATGAAGGAGTGGTGGTGCCCCATGGTAAGTTCCTAACAATGATGGATCTTTGAAAATTCCGGGATCCATTTCGATGAGTGGGTACATGTCATGACTCGTATGGATGAGAGGAAGAATGTTATCAATGTTGGTAGAAGGGTTAGGCTCGTAATGTGAGACTTGGTCAATGGTAACGATCTTTCTGTTATGGTGAAACATCATTGTTTGAAATATGGAAGAGGCAATTGCCTTCATAGTGTACATGTAGCTACGACCAAACAGGATATTATAATCGAGTGGGGCATTGATAACTTCGATGTTGATGAGAATAGTCTTGCCATGGATTTCTACGAGGACATTTTGGAAAATCCCTTCAAGAGATGATGTTCGTCCATCATAAGCTCGTAAGGTAATGGCAGAGGGTATGAGTTCGTGGGAACCAAGTTTCTCCCATACAAATTTCGACATAATGCATGTAGATGCACCTTCATCGATGATACACCGATGAACTATGATGTTTTGTATTTTCACTAGGATTTGAAAAGCGATCAAGGCGGGAAGGAAAGTTTCTCCATTGTAGACTATGGGAAGGCGAGTATCTATGGGGTCAACTACCCCTAAGTCGAAAAGTAATGATTTCTGCTGAGTGGGACAAGTCTGAAGGACTTCTAAGACTGACATGGCAGCTGGGGATTGTGCTAAGTCATCAACCAAACTATAATTATGAGCTACCCTAGCTTGTGGGTTGTGGACATTCCTGCACAATGGGATGCAAGGGATACAAAGAGGTGGTTTTGTGTTAGGGCGAGGGATCATCCACGGGGGTCCTGTTGGTGCGGGAATTTCTTTTGGAGGAATGGGAGAAGACTCGACAAGTGTATGATACTAACAATTACGTGTTTGCAAAAGGATTTCTTCCTCATTGGTGAGGAGGATCGTGTGATCTGCCGGATTGTTTGGATTGAGGTACTATCCTACCTAAGGTGGGGGAGGTTGTGTGTCCTTTTGGGTGTTTATCACACCTTGGTGTGGAATAGGATTCTACATCATGGCTGGGGGGGTTGTTGCAGGTATTGTTGTGGGGCCTGCTGAGGGGCAGGCAATGATGGAGGATGTGGTATGCTGCCTGAGTCTTTCAACCATTTAAAATCATCAATTTGGGGGCAATGATGAGTATAATGATTGAACTCACTACAAAGGGCACAAGGGAAACTGGTCTTGATAGTATTGTTATTTCTCCCTTGATGTTTTTTGTTATTGCCCCCCTGGGGGTTTTGATTCCCTTGGTTCTGTTTTCCCCCAGATGGTTGGTTTTGTTCAGGTTGATTCTCACCTTAGCTTGGGTTGTTATTGTTCCTGTTTCTTCCTTTCCTTTTGGCATTGTTCGATGGGTGGATCAGATTTTCCGTATTCAACTGTTCAAAATTTTGATATTGCTGAATGAGAGAGGGTTGAAAAAAATTCACCCCATCGTGAGGATGTGAGGGAGCCATGGGTTGTGGGGGACCATGAATGGAAAGTATGGATTCTATGGGGGTAACGATCCATAAGGTATATAGGAAGGCATGGTTCTTTCTCTAGTACTATAAGTTGAGGTAGAGGGGGTACCAGAACTTGTTTGAATAGGTGGGTGTATGGGGGGTGCCGGTAGTGGCCCACTGATGGGTGGAGGCATAGCAACAAGGTATGGTTGTTCATAAGGGGTTGGGGGATAATAAGAGGTGCCCCAATATGCCGACAGATATT
Source organism: Picea engelmannii (assembly GCA_009831015.1). Classification (NCBI taxonomy): domain Eukaryota; kingdom Viridiplantae; phylum Streptophyta; class Pinopsida; order Pinales; family Pinaceae; genus Picea; species Picea engelmannii. The sequence continues at coordinate 916,341 of ML781982.1, forward strand.
GAGGTGTGCCATACATTGGTGGTGGTTGAGGTTGAGGACTGTGGTGTGTGGTATTACCAATCATTCTGTCTGCTGAGTGAGACATCCCGGATTTGTCTTAACCGAATGGCACGGGTTTGGGGAGGTCAGGAAGTACTGTGTATAAGTACCCTGACTGTGAATAGATGAGGTCATATTGTTGAGCCTTACCGATGACTTCTTCTTCTGATGGAGGGAAGGTGGAAGCTACATCCTTACCAAGGAGAGAGACAAGTGATCTAAGAAACCAGTCAAGGCATTGTTGCTTGGTGGTTTCAGCTTTGCATAAACTATGTCATCTATGCCACTCGTGAATGTGATCCACAATATGTGTGGCTGAGGTTTGTTTGAAATTAGAGAGTAGTTCAAGACCATTTTCATGGCGGATTGGTAATTGGAAGAAGGTCAAAAAATATTTGGCCAAGGACTAGAAAGTCGCATGGGACCCTGATTTTTCATCTACATACCATTTAGCTGATGGGCCAGTAAGTGTGCATTGAAATAATCGTAGTCTAATGGAATCATCCATGATTCTATTGGAAGAGCACCATAGGTGGAAATTCATAACATGGTTGGCAAGGTCATCTCCTACCTTTCCTTCAAACTTGGGGATGTCTGAAGGTAGTTTGGTGGGCATTGCAGGCCATGTGGGGTCATGCAATATAGGATCATTGGTGAGTTTTCTTAGATTTGGTATGTTAAGAGAGGCCAAATATGGCATCTGCAGTGGGGGGGGAGGATTAGCTCCAGCCATGGTGTAAGTGTGTTGTGAACTTGACCCTTGAGGGGGCCAAGCTGGGTTGGTACTTCCCCCTTGAGAGGAAGTTGGTCCTCGACAATGTGCAAAGGAGAGAAGGTGGATGAAGGGACTTGGGAAGTGGGCCCAAGTAGTGTGGAACCAAGCAAAGCTAATCCTTAGATAGTATCACTCACAAGGGTGTGTGAAGGTGGTGTCGATGAGTGGGCAAGGCCAGACACTACCCCTAAGATAGGAGGGAGGTTTACAAAGCATCAGGAATGACGGGGACTCTATGGGTCCCCTATGTTTTCCAAATGGCTGAGTGAATGTGTGCAAATGGTTGTGAGAGTAATAAAGAAACAAGAGACTTTGTTGCAAATTTTGAACTTTACACAATATATATATCCAAATCAAAATGTAATCAAAAGTGCATCATACATAAAGTGGTTTGACAAAGAAGCATATATGTGGATACGTGGGTTTTGTCTATGTGGGGAATCAAAGAAAAAAAATCCCCATGTCCTAAAAAGATGTAACATCCTTCCTCTCAAATAGCACTGGACCTTCCAATAGTACTCAACAGTGGGGTCTGAAGTCACCGAAAGAGAGACTAGTGAAGGATGAAATAATCAATTATAATGAGGGATAAAGGGGGCATATCTCGTAAGAGTTGGCGATATTTCCCAATAGCCAAACAAAATCCGATCAAGGTGCAATTGCAGCCCACAATTGCCACCTGGGTAGATGTCCTAACATTTAGTCACTAGGTACCTCGGTCAAAGTGCAGCATTTAGATTTTCGGCCTAAGAAATGGGTCACAGGCTGGATCACGTCCAAGAGGTGGGTGCCCCAAGGGGGGAGACACAAAACAACCAGACCGCATCCTTCAACCCTTCACAGGTATCTCCCTACCTTATGGTGTTAGGAACACTTGAATTGGAGGATTTTCAGTTCCCTATTTGATAACTTCTATGGTTTTGACAATGTGAGAACCAGATAATGAGGATTTATTTGGATGCCTATCCCCGAAATCCTACCTGGACTAAAAAAATTTCTTTTGGCACCTCCTGTGGAGGAAAACTTAGTGAGTTTTTAGAAAAGTTTTAGATGTAGTGGTTTAAGAGGTTGGGGGTGTGAACCAACCTCGTTGAAATTAAATGGGAGTGGATAGTCTCGTCAAGAAAAGGGTGGGGTGTTTTCGGAATCCCTTTGGAGGAATCTTAATTTGACCTCCACATTTCAAAAAGAAAAACTATGTGCGTGATAAGTGACTTTTATGTGCGAATGAGTGAAAGTGTGCCAATTTTTAATGAATTAGGTGTCACCTTGTTGCATGTGGACTTCGCTTGGTCCTTACAAGTGTTGATTACCTAATTAACTAAGTGCCTTTGGTACAACCTTGCATAATTCAAAAATCCTTAGGAAGCTAGCATGTGGACATGTGGGTCCGTTACTATTCCTTTAACTCCCTATTGTGATTTAATCTAAGAAAAACTTTGAAACTATCCTAGATTGTGATCATGTGGGCATGTATGGGCCCGTTACAAAACCTTTAAACTTCCCTAGTGATTTAATCTAAGAAAGTAAATTTCAAGCACTGTCCTATCTTTGTAGCATGTGGGCATGTATGGGCCCATTACAATCTTAAGATGTGTTTGAAAAAGTAAACTAATAGGAGTCCCAAGAAGGGTTGTTGTCCTCTCCTAAAGGTTTTAATCTACTTAAGGGAGATGAAATTGTCCCACAATTTTTTTCTGATTCTCAAGGTTGCTTGGAGGCACGATAGAAGAGCATACTAAGCGATTGTTATCCAACTTCTAGTCCCAATGCAAGTTAAATATGATTACAAATGATTTCCAACTTATATTTTTAGTCAAAACAAGCCATCCATGTGGCGAAAATGAAAGAAAAAGAGGAAATAATGATTTTAACCCCCTAAGTGCCTATGTGTTTTGACTAATCCCTTTATATGAAGAGGGGATTGAGTGTGGTGCAGCTTAAAACATGCATGAAATCACTTTTAAGAAGGATAAAGGCCTTCCCCAAATCTCAAAAACTTTACAATGTGAATTTTTTGCACAGGTGTGTAGGTCTCAGTGGAGACAGAGGCGCATAGAGCACATGTGTGCAGACCAAAATGAACTAATGGGTGCACGTGCACAGAATAGAACTATGACTTAGGTGCATGTGCGCACGATGTGCTTCTGTGAGCCGAAAAACCCGCGCACACGTGACACATGGCCGTGATTGAAAATTCTGGATGGAAATCTCTCAATTCAACTTGGAATTGGATGATTGGCAGGTCGGCTTAGGCTGGTTAATGCACCTGCAAGTTAAATAAACCAAAAGAAGAGCTAGAAAAACTCAAATGAGGTAGGAAATTGATACCTTTCCCCAGTGGAGTCACCAATCTGTTGCGCCTCTTTCGTCACATTAGTGAGCAAAATAGAGGTGCTTGCAAGATTAGTTGGGTTTGCTAAGAAGGACAACTATAAGGAAAAGGGTTAGAGAAAGAAATATAAAAGAACAAATAAGAATTAAACTAAGAAATAAAACAACAACTAAATTAATGAACATAGGGACATAAGGACAAAAAAAACAATGAGACCCATGTCACCAATGATAAGGTTGATATTAGTGAAAGGAAATACTGAGAAGAAAGAGGACTATGAGTCCCTTCTTCCTCCAATGGAGGGCTCTTGGACCCCCACAAATAAGCTCTTCTTACAAATTTAAATATGAAAATGAAAATGGTGAAAGAATTCTTTGCTAATCCACTCAAGGGGTGATTTGGATTGCCCAATTCAATGATGCAAGTATACTCTTGGTAAGGATAGAGGATCCCTCAAGATAATAATGGAAGCATAACTTTGCTATGAATTCCTTGAAAAATGAAGTGTATCCATGGTCTTTTTATAACATTCTTTTGAGGTATTGTCCAACTAGTTTGTAGTGTGTAAAGAGGCTAATTAGGGCATTTCTAGGTCTTTGCCCAGCCACCTAGTCGAATCCAATCCATATTTGAGTGTCAAATCAACTTCGAATCTGAACTAGAAGTGGGTGGGAGGCCGACCACTCTCATAAATGCGTCGTTTCTCAAGTGCGTAGCTTTTTGCGACAATAGTCGTGCATCGTATGCATGTGTGTGAATCTTGCGCTTCTGTCTTGCGCATGTACGTGCATGCCCTGTGTCTTCATAACGCCCTTTAATTTTTGCACTAGCTGTATAGTTTTGACCCTTTGGGAATTCTTTTGTGATATTTTTGATCCATGGGTGACCTCATAACCATTTGCTGACGAAATTTCAGCGATAAAAACTGTGTATGTGTATTATTGTTCATTTGTTCATTTCTTATTTACTCTGTAGTTATTGGATGATAATTCTTCATTAATGTAAAACTTGGATTATATGGTTAAAAGGGATTAAATTTCTCTATTACTGATTCACCCCCCCTCTCAATAATCCAACAATTGGTATCAGAGCAAGGTTCCTTCAGGAAATAGTTTAACCACTGGAAGGAGATAATGGATTATTCTGAGAATGGAGTACCAATGTTTAATGGTCAGAATGGTTTTATGTATGAGATGTGGAGCAGAAGGACGGAAGTATTTTTATAGGAACAAGGACATTATATTTGGCTATCAGTTGTTACAGGATATGATAGTTCAAAAAGGGAAAAGACTACAACCAAGAAGGAATTGAACAAGAATAACAAAATAGCAATGGATTTCATCTAGGAAGGATTACCTAAACTGGCAAGAGAAAAGGTTGGTAAATATTCATCAGCCAAAGAAATTTGGGATAAGTTACATGACATATATTCTTCACCCATCACAGATTCAGAAAATGCCAAAGAAGATGCAAATACAGAACAAAAATAAAGATGTTTATCATGTCAGACAGATTCAGAAGAGGAAGAGTCTGATGAAGCAAAATTTGACTACAAAGAAAAATTGATTAGTGCAATTAAATATATAAGGAAAGAAAGAGAAGAAAACAACTCATCCAAGAAAGAATTGATGAAGCAAAAGAAAAGTGTTCAAGGTTCTGAAAAGGATCAGCGGGTCATCAAGAATTTAAGAGCTCAACTAGAAGAGGCCAGAAGAATTGAAGAAACTCTAGAATATCAAAAGAAATGTTTAGAAGCCAACATAGAAGCACAAAAGGAAGATGCAAAATAGAGAGAAAAGATATTGATGGATCATCTCAAGGAAAGAACCAATGATTTAAACCAACTTGAGGAAGAGTTTAGTCAAGAAGAGAGAAGAATGGAGGAAGAAATAATTGCATTGAAAATACAACTTGAAGAAGAAAAGAGGATAGAAGAAGTCATGAAGTCTTAGATAATGAGGAAAGAAGAAAAGGTTCAGAATCTTGAAGAACAAGTTGTCACACTAAGAGTCAAAATCGACAAACTCAACAAGAAATTTGAAGAGATAGAAACATCCACATCAGTTGTAGAGAATGAAGAGAAGCACTCTACGTTGCTAAAAAAGAAGAATGAAGAAAATATAAAGAGTTATGCAGAAGTAATCAAAGGAAGGAATCATGGTCAACCAGAATCTAAGAAAATTATTGAAGATACATCTTCAAGAATACCATCCATGTTCAAGCCACAAAAAGGCTTCAATCATGATCATGATCAGTCAAATAAAAAATTCAGAAGGAGTACACCACAAAGAAGATCATTCACTCCCAGGTATGAAAATTTATTTTATGGTCATTATTTTTATTGTACTAACTTTGGACATAAGGTTTCAGATTGCAGGGATTATAAAAGAAATGTTCAAGCAAACTGTGCCTATGTGGTCGCACGTAACATTGAGTGTTACAAATGTCATAACTATGAACACATAGCCAGTGATTGTAGAATCATGATCAATACTTCCATGAAAGAGAATATTGATATCAGATATAAGAAAGTATGGATAAGAAAATAGGAAGAATAGGTGAAAAAAGACCAGGTACCAGAGATCACCATATTGACAATAAAACGATATGAAGAAAATTCTATAGAGAAAAGGAAAGATGTTAGATACATAAAGGTTTGGAAAATAACTGAAAGAAAGAAAGGACATGTAAATAAGGAACAGGTTCAAGAGATTGTACTTTCATATGTTGTAGTGAAATATGAATCCATAGATAGAAACAAAGAAGTCAGAGCTCAGAGAGATAATGAATCTACCAATGAAGATGATGATGAATCTACCAATGAAGATGATGATGAATACACATCATAGCAGGAATTGTTCTGAGCCATCCAGCTTAGAGACTCCCATGTAATATGAATATTAGATAGGGGGAGTCTATGCGATAGCTATGACATACCAAAGAACCATCCTTTGAGTAGCTTGCAGATTTTGAGAAGACATGTTTAGAGCAATCAGTTAGCATAAGTACAGTTTGATAGTATAATGATAAATGGGTTAGCATTATGGATAGTTACGCAAGTAGAGTCTTGGATAGTATGGACAGAGATGGATTTTTAAGAAGACTTAGTATGTTTTAATCGATATATGATAGTGGACGAGAGAATGGATTCATATATTGGTTCAGAGAGTTGTTCAAAGACAAGGAACATTATCATAATGGATGATAATTGCACAGGAAATGGATCAAACAATACTAATGGATTACAAATTGACAGATATTATTTGGACACAGGTAGTGCATACATCAGTTCACATTCAAAACAGAGTAATGGTAAGAAACAACACTGATAAAACTCCCTACAAGATATGGAAAGGAAGACCAGCAAATGTGAAGCACTTCAGAGTTTTTGGAAGCAAATGCTACATCAAAAGAGAAGATGGCAAAATGGGAAAGTTTGACTCTCGTGTGGACAAACGAATACTTGTTGGTTACTCAAGTACAAGGAAAGCATACAAGTGTTACAATCTAAGATTAAACAAAGTTGTGGAAAGCATCAACGTAACAATTGATGAAACGGGCAGACTAGAATCAAAGGAAGAAGAAAACAAATCAACGAAACAACTTTTTGAAGAAGAAGAAGAGGAAGATGAAGATGAAGAGAATCCGATAGAATTAGAAGAGCAAGTTCAGTAAGTATCTCCAAAGATATCTAGCAAATGAGTACAAAAGAATCATCCTTCAGATCAAATTATTGGAAACAAAGATACAAGAGTTGAGACTAGAAGAAAAAACCGTTCACCAAAACAAACACACCTAGCACTCTTATCTATAATTGAACCAAACTATTTTGAAGAAGACAACAAGGATGAATTTTGGAATAAGGCCATGGATGAAGAATTGGATCAAATAGAAAAAAAAAATGACACTTGGGAATTGGTTCTAAGACCAAAGAATAAGAATGTGATCGACACAAAATGGGTTTTCATGAAGGAAGATGGACAGGTTACAAGGAACAAAGCTAGATTGTTATGTAAAGGATATGCACAGATTGAAAGAATCGACTTTGAAGAGACATTTGCCCAGTCCAGAATGGAAGAAATATGTTTGCTTTTAGCTTATGCATGCTCCAAAAATGTTAAAGTATATCAGATGGACATAAAATCATCTTTTCTGAATGGGGAACTTGAAGAAGAATTCTACATTGAACAACCAAAAGGATTTCAGTTGTCAGAGAACACAGAATATGTGTGTAAATTAAAGAAGGCCTTATATGGTCTAAAACAGGCTCCTAGAGCATGGTACTCCAGACTGGATAAGTATCTGCAGCAGGCAGGGTTCAGAAAAGGAAGTGTAGAGAACAACCTCTACATCAAGGTAAGTCAAGCTAATATTTTATTAATTGAAGTTTATGTTGATGATATTATTTTTGGTAGTGATGATGACAGGTTAAGCCAGAAATTTGAAAAACACATGCAGAATGAATTTGAAATGTCATTACTTAGGGAACTATCCTTCTTTTTGGGACTTTAGATACTTCAAAGAAACCAAGGAATTTTTATTTCTCAAACCAGGTATATCAAAGAAATGCTAAAGAGGTTTGGAATGGAAGATTGAAAACCAGTTATCACTCCCATGGAAACCAGTTGTAGGTTGAGCAAAGATGATGATTCAATGTCTACAGATGAGAGGCAATATAGGTCAATGATTGGAAGCCTACTATATGCGACAACATCCAGACCAAATGTAATGCAGATAGTTAGAAAGGTGGCACGATTTCAAGCAACACCAAAGGAGTCACATGTATTAGCAGTAAAGAGGATCTTCAGATATCTCAAAGGAACAGAAGAGTTTGGATTATGGTATCCAAAAGGAAAAGACATATCACTTATTTCCTACACAGATGCAGATTGGGCAGGTTGTATTGATGACTGACGAAGCACCAGTGGAGCAACATTCTACTTAGGTGAGTGTTTTGTATCATGGCTAAGCAAGAAACAATCATCAGTATCTCTATCTACAGTTGAGGCATAGTATATTGTAGTAGCAACATGTTGTACACAGGTTCTTTGGATGAAACAAACTTTGACAGATATACAGGTTGAGTATGATGATCCCATTCCAATATATTGTGATAATACAAGTGCCATCAATATCTCAAAAAACCTGGTGATGCACTCCAAGATAAAGCACATTCCAATCAAGTATCACTTTCTACCTGAACAAGTTGCAGAAAAGAACATTAGAGTTGAGTATGTGGGCACAAAAGAACAAGTGGTAGACATCTTTACAAAACCACTTCCACGGGAAGCCTTTGAATATCTTCGCCAAAGACTTGAAGTTATTTCTACTCCAAAAATGAATTCTTTTTGAATGCTTATCTTATATGTCTTAGATGTACATGAGGAAGCACCATAAGAGGATAGTTTGTCAGAGGGAGCAGCCCCGGATGGAAAGATACCTTTCCCATTTATGACAAAGGGGGAGAGATTTATTAGATGCACTGGACAAAGGCATGGTTCCAGGGGGAGCGGATTTATCAGATGCAGAGGACAGAGGCATGGCTCCAGGGGGAGTATATTTATCATATGCAGAGGACAAAGGCATGGTTCTAGGGGGAGCATGAGTGATATGATTTCATTGTTGCATCAGAGAGTTTCCATCAATGCCAAAGGGGGAGATTGTTAATTAAGGTTGGTTGTCATTGATGTCAACTCTTGAAGAAAGCCCCGTAGCACAAAGGTTTGGATAATGGACCTAATATTGTTTGATTTAAATGTGATCCATTGTTATTTTGTCACGGTTGATAAGAAGTAAATATGGATGAACTCCAAAGTTGTCCCCTTATGGTGAAGGCCCTCACGGGAAGACGCTTTGTGGAGTAAGAGAACCCATTCTTAATTATGGAATAATGAGATGAAGGAAATTGAATTTATCAGGGAAAATATTGTATATGGATAGTTCTTGTCATGTCATTTCCGGTGGTATGTGAAACGTCACATAATTCCTCACGGTTAGAGAGTTATGGCCATGAGAAGTTGGAGACCCCAGGTTTGGGTAATGGACCCAAGTTTGTTTGATGGGTAAAGATATGAGTTATGATATATTTCTAGATAATACTATTCTATATGGATAGTATATGTCATTCCATTTCTTGTGGTATGTATAACGTCACATAACTCCTCACGATTTGAGAGTTGTGGCCTTACAAAGTTGGAGGACCCTCATATTTCATCTAGAAGCCCCAAAAGGTCAAAGTAATCAAAGTGATTTAAGAGATTTTAAAAGTTAAATAATAAAGTGAAGTGATGAGTGTATTATAATTCACGGTGAATACAAAATAAATTGTTTCAATAATAAATTTAATGGAGAAATTAGAAGTGGACCCAACCCTAAAATAAGGAAAGTGGGCCAAGTGACCTAGAAGATGTTTTTAAGGAAGCTACTTGGAGAGTATAAATAAGAGGCAAGGATCTCTCATTTGAAAGACACTTGAGAATATTGAATATATATAGGTTTCTGAGGTAACCAAATGATATCTAAGCCAAAATGTTGAGGAAAGTGAAGAAAATAAGGCCGAAATGCAAGGAAGGATAAATTCTTTTGATGGTGCTTTCTAAGGTTTGTTATTTACAGGTCATCTCACCATTTTCGCTATAAACTTTTTTATATAATGATTCAGATCCTGAAATTCCTATGAAGGTGAGAAAACATATCCAGGTATCTTTGGTAAAAAATGCAGCATGTGGGTCTTTTTATTTTTTTATTTACACTCCATGGAAAATAGGGTTTGTGGCTAGTCCTGAAACTAGTCAAAATCAGGTGTTTCGGGTAAAAACTTCATAACCTTTTAATAACAGATCCAAATTTAGTGAGACCAAATGTATTGGTTAGGGTATAGTCTCTAGTATTCTTTGTAATATTTTCATATCAATTTATCAAATATTTTTTGTGGGGAACGCTCTACAATGTTGCTCTCTAGAATAAGCTAGAATTCAGAAAGGTATGCCATTTTTGCTATAACTCCTTTTCTGAGAGGTTCCAAGTAGTGAAACTTGGAGGAATTCAATAAAACACAATGAATAACATTTTGTTTTAGTTTTATATCTTTATACATTACAGGTTCAAAGTTATGATTACTTCAAGTTAGGGTTGTTGACTAATCCAAAACTAGGCATGTGAGACTAAAGAAAAGTTTGATGAAAATGCTAGTCTCTTGTTTTTAAAGTCAAGGAAGGTTTGTAGGAATGTGATCATATACACCGGGTCTATTATAGAGCTACAAATCAGATTTGGATGATGAAATTGATGAGGGATTTTGGTTGTGGTACATGTTGAGTACATGGTTGAGACAAGTAGTTGATGAGTTGGCGCACATACATGATGTGTATAGTTGATGATGTTAGTACATATTGATGAGTCATAGTTGATGAGTAGTTGACACATGATTGGTACATACTTGGTACATGGTTGTATGCACTTGCTTATGGTACAGTTTGATTACAGGTTGGTGCATGGTTGATGCACTTGTTTATGGTACAAGTTGATTATAGGTTGGTCCATGGTTGATGCACTTGTTTAAGGTACCTATTGATTACAGTTGAGGTACAGGTTGATGCATGATTGATGCATTTTTTTAGGGTACAGGTTAATTACAGGTTGGTGCATGGTTAATGCACTTGTTTATGGTACAGGTTGATTACAGGTTGAGGTACAGGTTCATGCATGGTTCAGATTTATTGGTACAGGTTTACAGCGGTATATCTCACAGTGATAGTGTGACAGTGGTTCCATCATTCTACTTCTACTTCACGGTGCCAAGATGGTACAAGGATAGGTGGTTGTAGCCACCTTTTGTTTGTAGATGGAGAACATAGGGGGTTGTAGCCTCCTTCTGGTCATAGCTAGAGAATTTGAGAGTTGGAGCTTCCCTCAAGTTGTAGCCTGAGAAACTAGGGGGTTGGAGCCTCCTTCCAGTTGTAGTTGAAAAACAAAGGAAGTTGGTGATTCCAATGAATGTAATTCTTCAAGACATATAAGAAAAATCATTTCATGGTTTTCTCCGGATTTGGGTTTCCACGTAAAACACTCGTGCACTATGTATGTGTATGATTGTTCATTTGTTCATTGGTTATTTACTCTGCAATTATTGGATGATAATGCTTCATTAATATAACACTTGGATTATATAGTTAACAGGGATTAAATTGATTTATTATTGATTCACCCCCCCTCTCAGTAATCCAAGAGCTAGATGCCTAAGTTAGGAGATAGGTTAGTGATTTTTGTCTTAAGAAAATTTAAGGGGATTTCAAAATACCCCTTATTTGATTAAATTTGGTCATTTTAGCTTAGGAAAATAAAATTATGGTGTAAAGTGGAAAAAATCAAGCTTAGCGCTACATGGTGCATATTTTTTATCCTATGTTTGCTAGCGGACAATACATTTTCTCTTGTAGTGATTAATTCTCACACAAGTCTCCATCGGCAACATCCATAACTTTGTAGATCAATGGTCCTCAAATCTTTTCGGATGTCCCTGACCTTTCTACCTTTAACAGTGTGGGGAGAGGGGGGGGTGTCTGAAAAGTGGTTTTCCCTAGCGTCTTTCCCACCTAACGTGGCACGTCCTCATCATTTTAGACCCCCCCTTATATTTTCGGTTACCACCTACCCCCCCCCTCTGAAATATTCCTAAACCACCACCCAATACATATAACCTCTCCCTGGCACCGTAACCCTATTACTTCCCTCCATCTGTCCCATCCTACATACCTGTTACAAAATTAAAATTTTCATATTGACCGTTAACTGCCCCATAACAACCCTGCACCATAACTGACACCTATTGTACACCTTTAAATCCAGTTTCACAATTTTTTTATGCCATTTTCTGATATAGACATTGTTGATACCGCATCAATCCAAAATTTCAAGATAACCACCATGACCTCTCACCATCAATAGGAATTGTTTCCCCAGGTAATTATTTTAAGAACCAAATATCAGTATAGCATAGAAAAACCTCAGAATAAGTACTCAACGCCTTGAAAAAGAGATAATTTCATATAATAAGCCTCTTCAAGGGGGCAACCTCCTTTTACCCCACATAAATGTTCAAGTACAAGATGATTCCAAATTAAAATGTCTCCTTGGTATATATAGGAGACTAGGAGGTATAATTACAACTAATGGAATAAAGATGGCATAAATAAAATAACATTACTAATGTAATATGCCCCAATTAAGGGGTAATGAGCCAATATTAGGTCTTAACATGCCCCTCCCCTTGAGACATGTGTTTTCCACAATGCTTGAGTAACTCTAGATGATTTTGAATAAAATAATCATCATCCCAAGTGAAATCTTCAACTGGTGGTTTCCTCCATTTAATGAGATACTATGAAATGGATCTATTCCTTAGCTAGTGAGTTCTTGTGTCAGTGATGGATTTAGGGTCCAATATGATTTTTCCTTCCTCATCAAGTTATGGAAATATAGTTTGAACTGGGATCTTTTCCCCTATAAATTTCTTTAAGCATGAAACATGGAAAAATGGGTGTACTCGTGAAGATGCAGGCAACTCCAACTTGTATTCCATAGTACCAATCTTTTACAACACCTTCTAAGGGCCATAGTACTTTGGTGATAATTTATTATCCTTCTTGGCTTGCTTGAGGGACATTTGTTTGTATGGTTGTAGTCTTAAAAACACCCAATCCCCTACCTCAAAACTTCTTTCACTAGGATGTTGATATGCTTGTTGTTTCATGAGGTTATGTGCCATGGTCAGGTTGTCCTTTAATATTTGGAGAACTTGTTGTTGATGCTCAATGTGGCCTTCCACTTCTTGAACCTTAGATTTTTATTTTAGATAAGAAGTGATGGAAGGAGCGTGGTATCCATAGAGTGCCATAAAGGGTGTCATTTTTGTTGCAGTATGAAATGAAGTGTTATACCACCATTTTGCCAAGGGTAACCATTTGAAACATTGTGTTTGTTTATCAGATAGAAAGCAAGGAAGGTAGCCCTCCACACATTTGTTCACTATCTCAGTTTGTCCATCAGATTGAGGATGATAGGATGAGCTATGAGCCAATTGAGTACCCAAACAAGAAAACGATTATGTCCAAAAATGTTTAGAGAAGATGGGATCTCTGTCACTTACAATAATATTGGGGTTGCCATGTATATTTTGAACTGTCTCCATGAATGTGGTGGAAACTGTACTAGCTTTGAAGGGATGAGAGAGTGCACAAAATTTTGTGTAATTGGTTAGTCTATCAACAATCACCATGATGACACTCTTTCCTTCAAACTTCAGTAACCCTGTGATGAAATCCATGGGACCCTCCAAACACTGAATTGGGATGGCTAATAGTTGTAAAAGACCTGGGGTCTTAATTGTTTCCACCTTATTTTGTTGGAAAACCAAACATTCTACCACAAACCTTTGAACATCAATTTTAAGGCCATCCTAAAAAAAATGCTTCTTGACTCTATGGTAGGTTTTCAAAAATCCTGAGTTCCCTCATACTATAGAGGCATGCAATTCCAATAGTACCTTTTGTTTGATTTGGGAGTTCTTACATAAATATAGGCGATCTTTGTACCATAGTGAATCATTTTTCCATGTAAATGTATCTAATGCACTGGAATCCTGTTGCAACCTTTGAATGAGAGTCCACACATTTTTGTCATTCTTCCATTCGTCCCTTGCTTCTATTATCCAATCAGGTTGGATGATCGAGATAGCACAGAGAAAGGCCTCAACATCTTCATCCTTTCTTGAGAGTGCATCTGCCACAACATTTTGCTTCCCCTTTTTATAGATGCTTTCAAAAGCATAACCCAATATCTTGGTTACCCATTTTTGTTGTTCTTCTGAAGATAGTATATGTTCCAAGAAGAATTTAAGACTATCATGATCTGTTTTGACCTTAAAGTGCCTACCTATTAGGTAAGGATGCCATTTCTTCAATGCATGTAGTATTGCCATCATTTCCTTCTCATAAATGGGTTTGTGTAAGTCCTTTCCCTTGAGTGGTCGAATTTCAAAATCTCAGGGCCTTCCTTCTTTCATTAGGACAACACCAATTCTATTTCTCGCGGCATCACATTCCACAATAAAAAAATTTGGGAGTGGTCAATACATGATCTTTGCACATCATGTCTTTAAGTTGTTCAAAAGCTTTAGTTGCCTTTGGAGTCCATGAAAATGCATCCTTCTTAGTTAGTGTCGTTAAAGGTGTTGTTATTCTTCCATAGTGTCGAACAAACTTGCGGTAGTAACTTTTCAAACCCAAAATTCCTCTAAGATTCTTCAATGTTTTGGGAATTGGCCAGTCCATCATGGCCTTAATCTTGTTAGGGTCTACCTTGACACCTTCATGAGATACAATATGACCCAAATACTCTACCTCCTTCACTCCAAAGAAA